>OW388295.1:39028270-39241495 GCA_936450465.1 Gibbula magus
TCAGGTTCTTCATGGGTGTTGGCAAATACACCCCGAACTTAAGTGTGAACGGCGACTCAGGTTGGATACCCCCCGTAGTGAGACAGTGGAAGGTAGTAACTAGAACATTTGCACGACTTACCAATATGAACCAAGGACGGGTAAATAAGAAGGTATTTTTATGGTCTAAGGTAAAGAACAGAAAGTGCTGGACTCGACGAGTTAAGGAGTACATGGATGAAATTGGATTAGGACATTTAGCAAGCTGTGAAACGCTAGAGAGTCGTCTGTTTACCCAAACTATAACCAACATAACTTTCAACAGATATACACGACAATGGAGACACAAGCTGAATGCTGACCCTAGCTATAACCGTTCGTCCACAGGCCTTGGAAAACTCCGTCATTACAGACAGTATAAAAGGGCGTATCAAGTTGAGAGCTACCTCAGTTCCCCCCTGCCGAGATCACAAAGATCCGCCCTAGCTAAGTTCAGGTGCGGAGTAGCGCCACTCAGGGTCGAAACTGGGCGGTATGAAAACCTGCATTTTAATCAAAGATATTGTTTTAATTGTAGTGATATTGTAGAAGATGAAATGCACGTTTTATTGTTTTGCCCTTTATATCAATCTGTTAGAGATGAATTATGTGTTTCTTGTTTTAATAAGCTAGAAGGTTTTAATCTACTACCGCCAAACGAACAGTTTTATGCCATACTCAACAATCCCGTTTTAACTTTTGATAGTGCCAAGGCCTGAAATAGTATTCTTCGTTTACGTCGTAATCTGTTATATGCATGTGATGACTGAACCTCTCATGACCTATATGTACTTGATTTGCCAAGATTGAATCGTCATTTCGTGATCAGTCGGAGAAAAGCGACAATTACGATAATGTCTCTCTGTCTGACATAATGCATACCTTACAAGTGAATGTGAAAGTATGTTATTTGAGTATCACACCAATTGCGCTTCCAAGATTGTTGGAGGGAGGTGTATTCAACAAATCATATAGTCAATACACTAGGTTGCGATCTTAACATATATATTCAGTTTATGTTGCATGCAGCATTCATCAGAAATGAAATAATGATCAATTTGCCGGAATCAAATTGAAATCATTTCCTACTGGATGATTTTGGAGATTTTACGAGAGCTTCCAGTGAATCCGATTCTCGTTTTCTTGTTGAAGCAGATTCTCGTCACCTTCTACTTCTTCAACTGAATATATACATCGTGTTCGACCAGAAATGTTCTATTCATTATATTCTCAAAATAACACAAATTGACAGTCATTTTTAAATGGGTTTAAATTTTCCTGATTTTTTAAAGTTTCTTAGCGCTAAAATTTTGTAACATTTTGTTTCCGGCTTTCCTAATGATATGCTTTGTTAGGTATCTTAAGTTTCTTGATGGGCTGTCATGAAAACGATAGTTATAAAATGGAAATAAATGATGTTTTACATCTATACTTAAATGCATTACGTACATGAAATTACGATTTTATTTTGATGTTTCTTTTGTTGGTGATTCCCCCGCAGTTCTTAACTCTTATGGTTTAAACATATTTATTTCACAAAGAAGTGGATTGGTAAACAAGCTGCAATAGCTTACCTGATTGGCTGAATACCGCTCCAGAATACAAAACAAAAAGCATATATCATGGTGAATTTACAACACATAATACATTTACAAAAGCCAACAACAATATAAGTTTTAATAACTCTTATGTATTAAAGGCGCCGTAGCACGTTTTTTTCTAGCAGAGATAAAGTACGAATTGCGACAGGGCTTAATTAAATTAGCCAGTGATGGAGACTGAGGCAAGTTATGACTTGCGGGGGAAGTTAAAGATGTTACTGTGACTGTTGCTGTCTTTGAACATTCTTAGTTATTGCTCTTGTTTATTTTCATGGGAGAAAGTTACCCAAGTTGGATAACTTGTTCCTAATCCATTTCTTCATTGAATAAACTATGTTTAAATCAAAATTTATTTTTTTCTACTATTGCTTACATTGATGTTGTTTCTACTAACTTTTCTTTCCCACTACCTTTGATAATATAATAAATCGAGAGGTGATGACATATAAAATGAGTTGACATTTTTTGGGAAAATAAATCCCCGGATAATTAAGGATGGAAGACCTTTATAACAACACAACTTATTAGTTTGTCTCCTATTTGATATGTGTCTTTGTTTGTGTCAATTATTTGCACATGTTTCGCAGGGGTGTGGATGGTCAGGTTTTGGGGAGTCAGATTTCCTTATGTTTGTAAATATGTTTTCTTAGTAATATTAGTGGTATATATCAATTCGTTCTGGTATTCATTTATCGTGTTAAAAGTAAATAATTATTAAAATTTCACTGATTCAAACTAAGGCATACAACATGTTCACGCCTTTCATTCAACTGTCTTAAAATAAAAAGTAAACATTAAATGAGGTTTCGTTTTAAAATAGTGTCAACCTGAGCGAAGCTGAAGACGGATCCTCACTGATTATAGACGTCTATCTTTTAATTAAGCAATAAATCAATTTTACATGATACATGGTCCAATATGCCCTCAAATATTGTATCGTACTGCAATACATTTTCTGTTGCAATAGGCATTTGTATAGTTATAAATTATCATCACTTACATTCTAGCCAGACCTTCTTAAGCAAATGAGAGTTACTTTGTTCGTTTAGAACTGAATGTATTAGTGTTTAAAATCTAGAAACTCAAAATAGTGTACATTAGCTCCAATTGTTTCCATATTTGTGTTTCGTAATCGTGTCTTATATGTTCAACATCAGTTTGTGTTAAAAGTCAATGTCATACCATATTTTTGTAGGTCGATATATAGAGACTCTATGTTCTGCAGCTGACATGAATATTAGTGTTACTCCCAGGTGAAACCTAGATGCTTATGTCGTGGCCCAACCTGTCCGTCCACTCCCGGTTCTTACCTGCAATCAACTCATACCAGTTCTGGATCGTTTTAAAACTTACCACACACGCCTTAAATATACATCGGTGATACGCATGTGCTTTTTGGTGGGCCGATTGGATTAATATTTTCAGAGTTTTGGTTCTGAACTTCGAGCATTCTGGTTCCTATTACATACTGACATTATTTGTATTCTGAAATCGATTCCTGCCGCAGATTGTGATCAATAGTGGTGAAACATGAAACATACATCGGTGATATGCATGTCCTTTTTGGTTCCGATCGTATGTATGTTATGGCCATTGACTTTGAGCGCTTGGCTTTCCTGTGTCCGTTTGACCTTTCGTTGTTTCTAAATAACCTTGAATCCTTTCTCAAAAGAGAAAAAAATATTTTAAATTCATTAATTCGTTACCTTCTTCGTATTTGTGTCAAAAGTAAAATTATTTCATGAAGTGTAAAATGCTGCAGTGTCCCAAAGTATTATTCCATAAAGTGTACCTTCTCACGGATACTTTACACATGTTAACCCAATACACAGTTTCAATTTGGGAATATTGCGGGAAACAGGTATGGAAATGTCAAAATTTTAACAGAACTCACTGAGCAAAAGCACCTTATTCTATCAAACGGGTCCTTATTGATCAATTGTACCAAACAAGGGTTGTCTCCAAGATTGACTCTTCCAAACGTCAAGGCCAAGCGCCAAGCGCCACCCGCTCTAACAGAGCCCCCTTAGCCTATGCATGGTGACCGTAACTTCTAACTTGGTCCTACGCTAAGGTCGCAACCCACTTAATTATATCTCTTGGGACTTCCCATTGATTTTAATAATTTGGAAAAACCGCTTCAAAACTAATAATCACAGACTGCCTGTTAAAACTGACCGATGGAGTAAAAATGATAAAAATAAACGACTCTGTAAAATATGTATTTTATTATTATACGATTACCATTTCCTTTTGGCCTGCTTTGTTTGTCACGAGAGGTAAGAAGTTAATACTTACCACCACATTTTTATAAACATCCTTCAATAATAAAAAAAAAAAAAAACATATCGCCCTCATGAATGTCAGCCATAAACCACTTTTACTAAATCTGTCAAAATGTATTGCAGTAATACTTTGTTTCTTTTGATTACAAATATTAAATTTCTATGTCATTCATATGACGTAGTTGTGTTTATATATATATATATATATATATATATATATATATATATATATATATATATATATATATATATATATATATATATATATATATATATATAATATGTTGGTGTATGTACATGCCAACCTGTTATGTAACCAATGAAATTTATGAGTATTTACTTATATAATTAACTACTGATCTCTATGTCACAAAATTCACTCCCAGAATTACAATGTAACTTTTCAGGTGGCCTGTGGAAGAAGCTATGAACTATCTAGTGTCTCTGCAAGCCCCCTGATTCTGTGTTAATGTTTTACCACACACTCTACACTCGTGTGACATCCGGTATGAATTTCCATGTCTTGCTGCATCGGATTGTGTAAATGTTTTACTGTCTGTGTGGTCTCTCCCCAGTATGAACATCCATGTGTACTTGCAGGTTACCTGATTATGTAAATGCCTCTCCAAACACACTGTACTTGTATGCTTGCACGGTTACCATCTAGTATGAATTAATCATGTGTTTTTGCAAGTCCACCGTATATTGAAATGCTTTACCACAACCACTACGTGTGTATGTTTTGTTCTAGCGTGAATTACCACGTGTCTCTGCAGGTTCCCTGGTTCTGTTAATGTTTTACCACACACACTACACGTGTATGGTCTCTCCCGGTATGAATTCTCATGTGTCTCTGCAGTTTGCCTGATTCTGTAAATGCTTTACCAAACAATTCTGCTATATTGGGGTTCAGGAACAAGTAGTGTTACACTGAAAATTGAAAGTCGACATTGGTTGTTGTAATGTAAGCGGTTCCATTCTTTCAAGTGAACTGATTAACCTTTGGTAACTTACTTTTAACCACACGTCACTCGTTAAAGCAGTATGAACCTTCAAAATCATTTTGTTTGGAAAAAAGACAAATTTGAACAATGCTGCTTACTGACGATATTCGGTCTGTATTACTATAATGACACCTAAATCACAGAGATGTGTTTGATTAACGACTCGAACTCATAAAGATCTCAGAATAATTACAAAATCGTATGATTATAACCTTTTTATCACTATGAAAAATATTGAAAAAGGGGATGGAATTTTAAGAACCAGTTCCTTCCATATTTTGCTTGAAAAAGATGTTTTGATGTGTGAAGTCAACTTCGCAACAACATTTTTGTTTTCGTCCTCTGAAACCTAATGTTTATCGCATAGTTTCGGCACAGGAACAATAGTTATTTGGGTAAAAAAAACTGTACCATTGCAAATTCAGTCGTAATTTCTTTAAATGTCAACATGAATATTTTTCTTCGAAGACATTAGTCATTAACTATACTATCTTTATGTCTTTAATGTTTAATTCAATACATGTATCCTTAAATTGCCACCGCATCATATTTTAGGTATGAATGAAGAGGGGTGCAACACTTTTTGGGCTATGTATATTATACTCAGTCACATAAAGTATGTTTAAGTATGTATGTACAGGTTTAGACACCAAATCAATGTTTTGAATGGATGAATATACCCCCGTTCCCTCTACCCCTGGCTAGTGTTGAAGTTGTTGTCTATTTATTAAGTTTTCATTTTGAACAAGTCACATAGTTAGTTTCTTAAATATATGTTAGCCGAATGAACCATTCAAGTGTTAAGGAGACGATTTCCTAACCTCCAATACTTATCCGAATGTAAACTAAGCTCCATGCACTGAAGACGTACATCCTGTTATCATAATATTAATAAGTCATGACCATGCAGAGAGTTCGCAGTTTTTAGGTCTTAGTGAAATTAACCGAAATATTTTAATAAGGGTTGAACCCGGATAGTGCAGGCCCGTAGCAACAGGGGGGGGGGGGGGGGGGCTCAGCTCCCCCGAAAATTTTAGGGAGAAATAAAATTTTTTACTCTCTATTCCAAAGTGTTTTTCAACCTGAAAGACATTGCAAATAACTTTGTGAGAGAAAATTCTGATGATGTACGTAACGTAAGCATGTAAGTTACAAGTATCGTGTCTGACGCATCTAAATTAACAATGACAATAAACACAACTGGCTCTATATACTGAAGATAAGATGTTAATTCTGATAGTGCAAGTGGATGTTTGAGTATAATAACGCATACTGCGTAGACAAGTATTGCAACGTTTACCCAACGTACCTTTTGAGGATGAGTAAGTTTAGTACAAAGGTGTACTGTATACAATATTAAAACAAGGTGACATCATGTTTTTTAGCTCATCAGGCCCGATGGGCTTATGACATGGGATGGCGTCCGTCCATCCGTCCGTCCGTCCGTAAACTTTTCACTTCTTCGACTTCTTCTCCAGAACCAATTACTCTAGAGAGCTGAAATTTTATGTACAGACTCCTTGGCCAATGGGGATTCTAAATTGTTGATTTGGTGACCCTGTGACCCCAAATAAGGGCCCCAGGGGTCATTACCTAAAAAGCTATTTTCATCTTCTTCTCCAGAACCAATGACTCAAGAGAGCTGAAATTTTCTGTACAGACTCCTTGGCCAATGGCGATTCTTAATTGTAGATTCGGTGACCCTGTGACCCCAAATAAGGGCCACAGGGGTCATTACCTAAAAAGCTATGTTCGTCTTCTTCTCCAGTCCCAATGAACATAGAGAGCTGAAAGTTTATGAACAGACTCCTTGACTGACGGGGATTCTAAATTGTAGATTTGGTAACCCTGTGACCCCAAATAAGGGCCACAGGGGTCACAACCTAAAATGCATTTTTCATCTTTTTCTCCAGTCCCAAAAGCTCTAGAAAGCTGAAATGTTATGTAGAGACTCTTTGGCCAATGGGGATTCTAAATTGTAGATTTGGTGATCCTGTGACCCCAAATATGGATCACAGGGGTAATCACTTAAAACAGCTGTTTTAATGAGCTGTGAAGATAATGAGATGTTATGTGCACTTCATATGTCAGCTTAAGAGTAATACTACATTATGGACATGTTTGATGTAATCAATGTGAAATTAGAACTATTGAATAGCCTGTGAACTGAATATTGTGACAGGATGCATAGGAATAAATTTAAAAAGGGTTAAGAAATGTTTTATTTTACATTAGATATGTGAACTAAATATGACTGGTGATGTAAGATAAGACTATTAAAACTAGCTACATGAGTTTGTGATACCACATCTTCTTTTCCAATAAAGAAAAATAAAACAAAATTTAAAATATATTATTTACTGGCTGTGAGTCCAGGGTCTGCATGTTGTGTAATTGCAGGTGTTGACCTGGGGAGTGACCACTCCCTGGCAGAGATGCAAACAGCAGCTAATACACGGAGGTTTCAGGTTACTTCTCTGTGTTACATGATTTAATCTTACACTCAGATGCCCAATAGAATTTATTAATTAAATATTGAAAAGGAGCCTATGAGACTATGAACCTATGAGAAACAGGATTTTTATAAATAAATAGGGGCTCTTTTTCATTATGTAATAAATGTTGAGAATTCCAGAATAAAAATAAGAAGTAAAACAATAAACTGCAAAGGTCTACATTATTTATAATGAATATGAATTAATGTGTAACCAATTTTGATAATAAATTTGATGACTGGGCAATGACTTATTATGTGATATCTTAATCTTTTCCTTAGTGATAATTAATAACATGATACCTGATGAGCTTCAGAGCGAGTGGCTCTATTTTTTAGTATCTGAATAACAATTAATACAATGAAGTCCCCCCCAGTTGAGCTTACACATTCCAAATTCCAAAAGATATGTTTTCATGTATATGATATCAAAACAGTAAGAACGATTCGTATCAATTGCGGTGATTATGCTAAAAAAAATTAAATAGTAATATTTAACAAATTAAATCGCATCCCTTTCACACCCTTTTTACTGGGAGGAACGTCATGTCTTTGTTTCCATCCCACAAATAGCATATTCTCAAAACTTAAGGAGAGTCTATTGAAAGCTTTTAGGGTGGACACCTTGACACTCCCAAATTTGAACAAGCTAGAGTGTACATATAACAAAGGTGTTATTTGGAAATTGCAAGGAATCCCCCACCTAATTTCAGGTTTTGGGGTATTGCATTTTTGGAAAAATGAGTCTTAAATTTTAAATGTTCACAGACGACGCCCGAAATTTCAACAACAAGACAAGTAAATATGCAAATGTAAAAATTAAATTTTAATTGCAAAACATAAGTTCTATATACTGTGTCAATATGTTTATTGCCAGAATATCATGGTGTGAAGTTACAAAATTCACTTTTATGGTCTCACCTAGTATGAATTCCCATGTGTGTCTGCAGGTTACGTTTTTTTGTAAATCTTTTTTCATATACGCCACACTTGTATGGTCTCTCCCCAGTATGAATTCCCATGTGTGTCTGCAGGCTACTTGATTCTGAAAATGTTTTATCACACACATCACACTTGTACGGTCTCTCCCCAGTATGAATTCCCATGTGTCTGCAGGCTATTTGATTCTGTAAATGTTTTACCACACACATTACACTTGTACGGTCTCTCCCCAGTATGCATTCCCATGTGTGTCTGCAGGCTACTTGATTCTGTAAATGTTTTACCACACACATCACACTTGTACGGTCTCTCCCCAGTATGAATTCCCATGTGTGTCTGCAGGCTACTTGATTCTGTAAATGTTTTACCACACACATCACACATCACATGGGGTCTCTCCAACATGAAAAGTCATGTGTAGTTGTAGGCTTCCTGACTGTGTAAATGTTTAACACACACACTAAACTTGTCTGGTCTCTCCCCAGTATGGATTCTCATGTGTTTCTGCAGGGACTCTGATCCTGTAAATATTTAACCACACACACTGCACGTGTATGGTCTCTCTCCAGTATGAATTCTCATGTGTATTGCAGGCTACTTGATTCTGAAAATGTTTTATCACACACATCACACTTGTACGGTCTCTCCCCAGTATGAATTCCCATGTGTCTGCAGGCTACTTGATTCTGTAAATGTTTTACCACACACATCACACTTTTTCGGTCTCTCCCCAGTATGCATTCCCATGTGTGTCTGCAGGCTATTTGATTCTGTAAATGTTTTACCACACACATTACACTTGTACGGTCTCTCCCCAGTATGCATTCCCATGTGTGTCTGCAGGCTACTTGATTCTGTAAATGTTTTACCACACACATCACACTTGTACGGTCTCTCCCCAGTATGAATTCCCATGTGTGTCTGCAGGCTACTTGATTCTGTAAATGTTTTACCACACACATCACACATCACATGGGGTCTCTCCAACATGAAAAGTCATGTGTAGTTGTAGGCTTCCTGACTGTGTAAATGTTTAACACACACACTAAACTTGTCTGGTCTCTCCCCAGTATGGATTCTCATGTGTTTCTGCAGGGACTCTGATCCTGTAAATATTTAACCACACACACTGCACGTGTATGGTCTCTCTCCAGTATGAATTCTCGTGTGTATTGCAGGCCCCGCTGTCTGAAAATGCCTTACATCTATATGGTATCTCCCCAGTATGAATTCTCATGTGTATTTGAGGGCCCCATGATTCTGGAAATCCCTTACATCTGTATGGTCTCTCTCCGTTATGAATTCTCATGTGTCTCTGCACTTTGTCTGATTCTGAAAATATTTTACCACATACACTAAATTTGTTTGGTCTCCCTATTATGAATTCTCTCGTGTTTATGAAGGCTACCTGATTCTGTAAATGTTTTGCCACACACACTACACTTGTATGGTCTCTCTCCTGTATGAATTCTCATGTGTCTCTGCAGGCTACCTGATTCTGTAAATGCCTTACCACACTCACTACATTTGTATGGTCTCTCCCCAGTATGACTTCTCATGTGTCTCTGCAGGTGACTTGATTGTTTAAAAGCTTTATCACATACGTTACAATTGTATGGTCTCTCTCCAGTATGAATTAACATATGTTTTTGTAATTTACCTGATACTGTAAATGTTTTACCACATTCATTACACGCGTATGGTCTTTCCCCACTGTGAAATTTCATGTGTACTTGTAGGCCCCCTGATTGTCTAAATGTTTTATCACACAAACTACATTTGTATGGTCTCTCCCCAGTATGGATTCTCATGTGTTTCTGTAGGGACTCTGATCCTGTAAATGTTTTACCACACTTACTGCACGTGTATGGTCTCTCTCCAGTATGAATTCTCATGTGTATTTGCAGGCCCCGTGATTCTGCAAATGCCTTACCACACTCACTACATTTGTATGGTCTCTCCCCAGTATGACTTCTCATGTGTCTTTTCAGGTGAATTGATTGTTTAAAAGCTTTATCACATACGTTACAACTGTATGGTCTCTCCCCAGTGTGAATAAGCATGTGTTTTTGTAATTTACTTGATACTGTAAACGTTTTACCACATTCACTACACTTGTATGGTCTTTCCCCACTGTGAAATTTCATGTGTACGTGTAGGCTCCCTGATTGTCTAAATGTTTTATCACACAAACTACACTTGTATGGTCTCTCCCCAGTATGGATTCTCATGTGTTTCTGTAGATACTCTGATCCTGTAAATGTTTTACCACACACACTGCACGTGTATGGTCTCTCTCCAGTATGAATTCTCATGTGTATTTGCAGGCCCCGTGATTCATAAAATGCCTTACCACACTCACTGCATATGTATGGTCTTTCCCCACTATGAAATTTCATGTGTACTTGTAGGCCCCCTGATTGTCTAAATGTTTTATCACACAAACTACACTTGTATGGTCTTTCCCCAGTATGGATTCTCATGTGTTTCAGCAGGGACTCTGATCCTGTATATGTTTTACCACACACACTGCACGTGTATGGTCTCTCTCCAGTATGAATTCTCGTGTGTATTTGCAGGCCCCGTGATTCCGAAAATGCCTTACCACACTCACTACATTTGTATGGTCTCTCTCCAGTATGACTTCTCATGTGTCTCTGCAGGTGACTTGATTGTTTAAAAGCTTTATCACAGACGTTACAATTGTATGGTCTCTCCCCAGTATGAATTAACATGTGTTTTTGTAATTTACTTGGTACTGGAAATGTTTCACCGCATTCACTACACTTGAATGGTCTTTCCCCACTATGAAATTTCATGTGTCCTTGTAGGCTCCCTGATTGTCTAAATGTTTTATCACACAAACTACACTTGTGTGGTCTTTCCCCAGTATGGATTATCAAATGTTTCTGCAGAGAATCTGATACTATAAATGTTTTACCACACACACCACACTTGTGTGGTCTCTCCCCAACGTGAATTCTCATGTGTCTCTGCAGGTTATCCGAGCGTGTAAATGTTTTAGCACACATTAAACACTCGTATGACATCTCCCCAGTATGAGTTCGCATGTGTCTCTGCAGTATACCAGATCGAATAAACGTTTTATCACACACACAACACTTATATGGCTTCACTCCTGTATGAATTCTCATATGTTTTTTAAGCACAGGTGCTGACACAAAGTTATTTTCACACACACAACATGTATGCGGTTTTCCAGCTGTAAGATACATCCTGTTACTTTGAATGTTTCCCATTTACCACCTTATAATCTTTCAAACCTGCTCTTTAAACTTGTTTCCCTTTCATTCGACACAGTCTCCAATTTCTTGGCTTGAAGCAATAACCTACAACAGAGAAGTCAGATGAATCATGTGTGGTTTTTATGATATAATAGATATCAAGATTTGATGGTATGAAAGAAAGTAGTATACGATAATGAATGTCATAATTGCATAATTGGATTTTGAACACTTCATTAATTAGATGATTTGGATTTAAATTAGTTTTAATTTGATATTCACCTAAATAGCACTTAAAAGATGAGTCCATGTCATGCTTATTTGAATGTATGACAGTAATCCCGGACGATCGAAAGGTTTTCTCGAAGGTTATTCGTTGTCAATTTAGTTTCTTGAAATTTCAGTTACAAAACAGTTGTCATTCGAACAGGAATATCACCATCGAACAACATATACACTTTAGTCTATTAAACAATTTTTACTACGAATCACATCACTTTATTATTAACCATATATATTTCATATGTGCATATGTATCATCCAAACTTACGATTTCATATTTATATATCAAAATTGGAAATGATGTATTGAAACATGGAAATGATATTATTTCAATGTATAGTTATGTAATAACATGTTACATCTTCAGATGGGTCTGTTCGCAGTTTCACGTGCATACTCGTATGTTGAATCTAGACTTTGTGAATGAGACCAGTTAACACGTTAACACGTGCCTCTCGTGGTTCAGATCTTGTTGTGTGGTTCAGATCGTGGTGTGTGGTTCAGATCTTGTTATGTGAATCAGATATTGTTATGTGGTTCAGATCTTGTTGTGTGGTTCAGATCTTGTTGTGTGGTTCAGATCTTGTTGTGTGGTTCAGATCTTGTTGTGGTTCAAGTCAGACGATGACCACTACAAGTACCAGTTTTGCCTATGATTCATAAAAAAATAAACACATTAACTTTACCTTATTAATATTTCCTCTCAATAGAGGAATCAGCGTATTGTTAATTGTTTCTTATAATATAAATGACAACTGTTATTAAGATAATGAAGTCCTGCGTTTCTTAAATGAGGATTGCCTGTACATTGTCATTATAAGCCGCACATATCTATGTTTCAATATTTGCCAAATCCACTTTAATATACAACAAATCTAAAAACAAATGTTGTAAGTCTGATATTTATATATTCCTCGATATTGATTAAGATTCGTCCAAAGAGAAGAATAGAATCCATCGAATATGCACTACAGTAAGACTTTAGAATAAGTGAGTTGAATTAACAATGATTAAAGGCCAACAATTCATTACATTAAAAGATTAACATCACTGACGATCCAAAATATTGAAACACTTTAAGAATTAAAGTGGCATGCTTGGAAATAGTTTTTTGTTTATTTTTTAAAAATGAAATCATGTTGTCTTCTAATATAATTTCTATACAAAGCATGAAACCTGCTATGATATTGGGGACTGTAATTAACTCATTTTGTCCACCATCTGGTCAGGGGAAAAAACAAATTGGCAACTGTCAGTAATTGAAGAGAAGCAACTCTGAATAAAATATAATATACAATGTATACTTATATTTAACTAATAATATACAATGTGATTATAAGTATATCTAGTGGGGGAATTGATTTGATTAATTGATTAATTTTACGGAACGTTCATACTGTTCCATATATATGAACAGTTTATGAACGTTAAACATATATAACCTTACTTATGATATGAAAGCTAATTATAAGATAAATACTTTTATCTTCGTACGATCTAACGCTACGATGCACTAATTCATTACCTTATCAGTTTGTTCATGAAATACGGCGACATTGTCTTACGGTCTTTGCCAATGGCAATGTAATTTCTTTACGTGGACCACTGTAGCGCAGCGTAACTGACCAAGGAATACAATAAACTATCCCAAACAGGATATTGTACGACGGTCCGGATACAATATCCCATCCAGTGGTTATCCCCTACCTGCTTTTTGATGCTCGAAAACCGGACAAAGAAGTGTATACGTATAGATCAAAGAAACCATATCATTGTGTATTATGTAGCTAAGTAAGAAAAATACCTTATCATTGACAGAAGTGCAATGTAACGATGTGGTTCGCCAATGTTTGTTCATTAAATACGTCGACAATGCCTCAGTTCGTTGTCTTTGTTCTTTCTCATCTTGAACTATCATTAGGTTACCTCCCTTCCTCTCGCTGTTATACCGGTCCCTACGTTCAGTTGCGCTGCGCTAGTACTGAGTTGACTTGAGTCAAGGAGTCATCGAGTCTTGGGTGTTTCTCATGAAATGGAAACCGTCGGTCACGGTTTGGCTACGCTGATTACCCTTTGTTGACCGAAGATCAAATAAACATATGTTTGTTGGTTTTTTTTTTATAAAATATCAACAAAATATAGTTTGAGTATCATAAATATTATTAAGTAAAGTATCCATATTCCTTACTGATTTCGGTAAGAACGAATCATTATATAACTGCGAGTCTGGATGTTATTATTGTTTTAAGTCTATTCAGTCTATTAAGTTCACTCAACTGTGATATTCTTTCTCCAAAAAAAGAAGTAAGTAACACTGATTTTGGTGTCAATACACTGGCGTGTTAAGATGTTAAGTATTGCAACATTCTATTGGTTTTGTTCATACATAAATATGCAATCTTCCATGTGTTAACCATACTTGAAGAGACCAGTGCATCAGTCGAAATGTTCTCATCGTATTGTAAAGTTCACATGAAATGCATTTTTCAAAAGAATGACAAATTATTACCTCTACAGACATTATATATCGGAATCAATTGAGCATAAAATCGAGACAATATACACTCGCAATTGATCATTAGGACGGTTTTAATTTACCCATTTTAACAATGCAAAAATTAGCACGCCGAACACTTTGAAAAATCAGTGAGGCGTGACTGTGATTAAACACAGACGAGGCCCGCCAGTCAGCTGGCGCCCGTGGGACCTGAGTAATTAATTAATGATGAATATCACTGCCGCTAAATGATTTTATGAGGTGTATTACATCGCCGAAAAGACATGTTTATGTAATAATTGTGTAATTGTCATCTGCGGAATTACATAGTTGGATATCTAAACATTCGATATACGGTAAATTCAAGTTGGTTTATTGAAGATTTCTTTGTGAAATTAACAATCAAAATGTTGCGAAATTACGTTGAATTATGTCTAACGCCGTAAATCAGACTCCTCCTGATACTTCACAGAAGTCATCTCTTCAGGGGCCACACCCCCGCAGACTTTCATTCTGGTCGCCGGGGCTAAATCAGGCGTTTTTTTAAAGAGCCGTATTTAAGTAATTTATGGACCGATTTCAGAAATTTAAAATCGACCAATTGTCAAATTGACATCCCATTTTAACGAATCCTATTTTGACCATATGTCATTTCATCTATCCTTTAAAGAAAATTGATTCAGTCAAAATCATCCGATGTTTACTCTTTTCTATACATAACCCTACTTCACGTGATTCCGACTATGATTTTAAATACACATATGATATAATGAAAAATACTCAAATGGCCCTTTAATATTTACAATAAATAAAAGCAATATTAAAACATAAGCCTGGGGTATACCAGCAAATAGTAATATTATCTGATTCAAATTCATTATTACAACCTGTTATTCTTTATTCTATAGACAACTGTCACATCACATTTAGAGCAAGTTCACAACAGCATCCTAAGCAGCAACTTCAAAGTCCGTCAGCACATCGTTGATGTAGGCAGTTGTAGTTCTTCTTAACCATAGAAAAGATATGGATATTTTTTGGATGATCGGCTTCTTTATTTTTCAATGGCGACGTTTCGGTAAATACCCGTATACAGTTATCAAACATATGGGAAAGATGATGATGGTATGTGTTAAAACACGTGTTTATCGTCAATTTGACAACGTCTTTTCACTGACGACATGGGGAAGATGATATAATAACAGGTTATATAGAGGACACATGTTGGAATAACAATGAGATAACAAAGACAACAGGGTGAGATAACAATGACATGACATTTTGAAATAAGTGAAGCTGTTATATAACAAAGATATATGAAGGATACTAGAGAGTGGGAATTTCATTAGCCAGGGGGACAGATGACCATTTTAAAATAAAAAAGTTGATCATCCTTAAATATCATTGCCTTTTGCATAACACCAAGTCCTAAAATGTCTCTCAAACAACGTAGAACGTATGAACGTAGAACATACACTGCATATAGAAATTGTTGACTGTGCACAACCTTACTCAACTTGTCTCTGCACCTACCCATAAGTCTGGTCATACACTGGATTGGGTTGTTACTTCTGAAAAAACATCGTTGGTTACTGATGTCAAAGTGATCGATAAGCAGATGTCGGATCACAGTTTCGTCAGCATGAAATGGAACATGAGTAAACCTATTCCCAAACCTGAGCAAATTACATGTCGGAATTTAAGAAGTATAGACAAAGAGGATTTTAAAGCAGACATTCTAAACTCCCCCTTGTTTAGTGAAACGTCAACAGATCCAAACGTGCTGACTGACATGTATAATTCAACACTGATAAGTCTTTTGGATAAACATGCTCCAGTTCAATTTAAGAATGTACGGATGAGACCAGATTCTTTCTGGTACAATGATCAAGTCCTCAACGCGAAGCGAGAGTGCTGAGTGGCAGAACGTCAATGGCGCAAGTCTCGACTTGAGATACATCGACAGATTTATCGGCACAGACGACAGGAGCTTAATAAAGTTGTTAGGAATGCAAAGGCTGATTACTGTAATAATAAAATATTGGAAATGAAAGGATGCTCGGACAAGTTTTTCAAATTCGTAAATAAACTCCTCGGTAAAAAAGACAATGTGAAGCTGCCTGAATATGATTCTGATGAGGTTCTAGCTAATGACTTCGCGGAATATTTTGATACCAAAATCAAGGATATTCAGGAAGATCTAACAAACTCTTCAAGTATGTCATAACAATCAGAGATTCCTGATGCATCATCAACTCGCCATGAATTGCCCATTTTGAACCTTTCTCCCAACAAGAAATTGAGAAGATGATAAGAGCATCAAAGAAAACAACTTGTTCGCTGGATCCTATTCCCACTTCTATGTTGATGGATTATTTAGATTCACTTCTTCCTTTCATAACGAATCTGGTGAATTCAAGTATATCAAGTGGAGTTTTTCCAGATTCTCTTAAATCCGCTATTGTGAAGCCTCTTTTAAAGAAAAGTGACATGGATCCTAACAATCTGAGGAACTATATATATAGGCCTGTATCAAATGTGTCATTTATATCGAAAATCATTGAAAAGGCAGTGAATTTAAGACTTAAGGATCATCTTCAAAAATATGGGCTTATGGATGATTTCCAATCTGCCTATCGTGATAACCACAGTACAGAAACGGCTTTGCTACGAGTCATGAACGAACTAAGAAGTCGAGTGGATTCAGGGAACATTGCTGCATTAACACTCTTAGATCTGTCGGCAGCTTTTGACACTGTGGATCACAAGCTTCTACTCTCGAAACTTCAACTGGAGATGGGTGTAACAAATGTTGCACTCTCCTGGATTGAATCGTATCTGAGAAACAGATCACAAACCGTGGTTATACATCAAGCAGAGTCTAAACGCTTTTCACTTGCGTGTGGAGTACCTCAAGGATCTGTGCTGGGTCCAGTGCTGTTTGTACTCTATACTAATAGTCTTGCTAGAGTGATAGAGGATAATAAAATGGATCATCAGTCTTATGCTGATGATATTCAATTGATTGACAGTTTCAAGCCAGAAAATGCACAGGAGGCTCTGCAACGTACTACTAATTGCACAACTGATATCAAGTCATGAATGTCATCAAATATGCTGAAGCTAAATGATGAGAAAACAGAGGCAATGCTGGTAATTTGCGTGATATTCAAGCTACCTCTGTTGAAATCGGAACTGCTGAAATCACTTTTACTGACCATGCAAGAAATCTTGGAGTCATCATTGATTCTCAACTTTCAATGGAATCACACATATATAAACTCTGTAAAACTTGCTATTATCATCTCCGTTGCATCAGTCAAATACGTCATCTTATAACCAGATATGCCGCCAAAATACTTGTGCAAATGCTTGTTCATTCAAGACTTGACTATAGCAATAGCTTACTGATAGGAATCAGTAAACGTCAGTTGTACAAGCTCCAGAAAGTTCAGAACACAGCGGCAAGAATTGTGACCAGAACACCAAAGGCATGTCACATAACACCTGTGCTTAAGCGTTTACACTGGCTTCCCATTGAAGCGAGAATCAAATTTAAAGTTCTATGTATCACTTACAAATGTCAACATAATATGGCTCCAGCATGTCTTTTAAATTCCTTGGAGGACTATACCCCTGCAAAAGATTTTCGATCCCATAATTTGAAGCTTCTCCAGATACCAAAGTATAAAAATACCAGTTATGGACCAAATCTTTCAGCTGTACTGCTCCAAGACTTTGGAACCAACTTCCTTATGTCATCAAGATGTCATCCTCACTGACTGTTTTTAAATCCCAGCTCAAAACTCATATATTTTCTAGCTATTATTCATAGATTCTATTTTCATAATATTTTACCCATAGACTCTAATGATAAATATCGTTAATCAATGCTAACAGTATTACATTTAGGCTTTATTCCATAGTATTTCATCTCATCACCTGAAATGTTCTTATTTTCAATGCGCTTTGAGCATGCACCTTGTGTATGGATATTGCGCTTTATAAATGCCCATTATTATTATAATTAGTATATATATTAGCGTTGGGAGAGCATCCTTGACGTCATGTCACGTGACTGATGTCAGCCTGATTAACTCTCGGGGATCCTGGAAAATGAATCCCACCGTAAAGGTTTTTTAACATTAATAAACTGCAGCATTTTAATATTGTTTTACACTTTTTTTTAACTTAAATGAAATGCCGTTAATGAAATATACATGCTAAAATGTGTGTATCTTGGGTGAATGGGTGAATTAAAATCGTCTTAATTTTCAATTGCAAGTGTATATTGACTAGATTTTTTGCTCAATTAATTCCGATATACAATATACGTAGAGGTAATCGTCTGTCTTTCTTGAGAAAAATGCATTTCATCAGATGAAGCATTTTTTTTCACAAGTACAACACACACATGACTCCATATTTTCCATCTTGTGACGATACAATCTAGATAATTATATACTGAGGGAAGCAGGCGATAGGCAGGCGTACAACGCAATTAACGTGTAGGTGAAATATCACAACAACGCGTGCGACAGATTTCAATAAGACAATGTACGGAGCAAATGTTCACACTCCATGTACAGACAATTTTCACGTAATTCACGGGGTCGGCTTCAACGTTTTAATTATAATAACAAGTCAACTGAAAACAATATTAAGTATTTTGTTAGTATGTGTGCGTATGCATCAATAATACAGCTTTAATTTAGGTCGCCTTTAAGTTTAGTTGGTTTTAAGAGACATGACGTATCTATATTTCAGCAGCATACATCTCGAGTGGATTAAACAACTTTTCATTTTTGTTTCTATAGTTTCTTTTATCTGTTTCTAAACTGTAGATAGTATTGGTATATAATTACAAGTGTTGGCATGTATTATAATGATAAGGAAAACTTAGCAAGAATTTATTACAAGGTATTTTATTGTTCGTTATATTTCTTAGATTATGGTTTACATAGAAATACTACAACATTATCATCTGTCACCCGTCATGGTTTGGACAGTTGCTAACTACCGTACACATCATGATGCCAAATGTATACTATTTATTATTCATATTGATCGAGGTATGTTAACACAAAACTATCATTTACCTCCGGCTTCTAGGGAAAAAGTAACAAGTGAAAATCAAACAAGGAAGTAAACCACGTTATTTATTTTGTCATACAGGTGTCTCCCCTATATGAAATCTCATGTGTTCTTGCAGGTTACTGGATTGTCGAAATGTTTTACCACACACGTCACACTTGTATGGTTTCTCTCCAGTATGAATTCTAATGTGTGTCTGCAGGTTACATGATTCTGAAAATGATTTACCACACACACTACAGTTGTATGGTTTCTCTCCAGTATGAACTCTCATGTGTCTTGTCAGTTTTCCTGATTCTGTAAATGTTTTACCACACACACTACAGTTGTGTGGTCTCTCTCCAGTATGAACTCTCATGTGTATTGTCAGTTTCCCTGATCCTGTAAATGTTTTACCACACTCGCCACACTTGTATGGTTTCTCTCCAGTATGAATTCCCATGTGTGTCTGCAGGTTACATGCTTCTGTAAATGTTTTACCACACACGCCACACTTGTATGGTTTCTCTCTAGTATGAATTCCCATGTGTGTCTGCAGGTTACATGCTTCTGTAAATGTTTTACCACACACACTACACTTGTGTGGTTTCTCTCCAGTATGAATTCTCACGTGTAATGTCAGTTGTCCTGATACTGTAAATGTTTGACCACACACACTGCACTCGTAAGGCCTCTCCCCAATTATCATGTGTTTCTGAAGGCCCCCTGATTCTATAAATGCATCACCACAAATAATGCACAGTCTGCACTCCCCAGGATGAATTCTCATGTGTGTCTTCAGGTTACCTGTTCCTGTATATGTTTTACCACATACACTACACTTGTATAACGTCTCCCCGGAATAAATTCTCATGTGTCTCTGCAGGTTAAACGGTTCTGAAAATGATTCAGCACGTACACAGTCACTACACTTGTATGGTTTCCTCCAAGTATGAGTTTTCAAGTGTTTTGTCAGATTACCTGATTCTGTAAATGTTTCACCACAAACACCACACTTGTATGGTGACTCCACAGTATGTATTCTCATGTGTGTCTGCAGGTTACATGATTCTGAAAATGCTTTATCACACCCACTACACTTGTACGGTGTCTCTCCAGTATGAATTCTCATGTGACTTGTCACTTTACGTGCTTCTGAAAATGTTTTACCACACACACCACATGTGTAGGGCGTTTCCCCAGTATGAATTCTCATGTGAATTGTCACTTTACGTGATTCTGAAAATGTTTTACCACAAACGCCACACGTGTAGGGCGTTTCCCGAGTATGAATTCTTATGTGTCGTTGTAGTACACATGATTCTCGAAAGGTTTTACCACACACATTACACGTGTAGGGTGTTTCCCCAGTATGTATTCTCATGTGTACCTGTAGGACCCCTGATTGTCTAAATGTTTTACCACATACAGTACACTGGTACGGTCTCTCCCCAGTATGAATTCTCATGTGCTCTTGCAGGGTACTTGATTGTATAAATGTTTTACCACACTCACTACACTTGTATGGTCTCTCTCCAGTATGGATGCTCATGTGTCTCTGCAGGTGACTTGATTGTGTAAATGATTTACTGCACACACTACACGCATGTGGTTTCCCCCGAGTATGGATTCTCATCGTTATAAGTAGTATGTGTTTATTGCGTAAAGGGGCCACAGGCCCATGATACAGATGTGATACAGATTTTGCCTCATAACCGAGAGCGTAGTAGTAGCTAAGACATGATAAATGAATCAATTTATGGTAAGCAGGAAGCAGATAGAACATTACTTTTTATTTAACAGGAATATCCTTGAGGAATAACTGTCTTTTCTTGGTTGCTAAGAAAATAAATTTACACAGATTTCTCAAGGCTATACCTTTCGACAAAAATAATGTTCGCATATTGTCTAAAGTTGGATATTCTAAGTAACATTTTGGAAGGAAAATTCTTCTAATATCATCATAAAATGGACAAATTAGACAAAAGTTTCAGTGTTTGGGACAATACAGAAAGGACATAATCTTTCAGCTCTAGGAATATTATACCTCCTTCCTGATTCTATTAATAAATCATGATTTGAACAACAAAATTTGATGAAATTAGTGATATAGACTTTAACTGTTACCGTTTCGAGAATAGTTGAATAACTAAACTGACTATTTATAACCTTACCTTACCTATATAACCTTACGTATGATATGAAAGCTAATTATAAGATAAATACTTTTATCTTCACTATGCACTAATTCTGTTGTTTACCTCTGGCTGTTCATGAAATACGGCGACATTGTCTTACGGTCTTTGTCAATGACAGTGTTATTTCTTTACGTGGACCACATGTATCTAGCGCAGCGTAACTGACCAAGGAATGCAATAAACTATCCCAAACAGGATATTGTACGACGGTCCGGATACAATATCCCATCCAGTGGTTATCCCCTACCTGCTTTTTGATGATCGAAAACCGGACAAAGAAGTGTATACGTATAGATCAAAGAAACCATAATCATTGTGTATTATGTAGCTAAGAAAATTACCTGTATCCTTGACAGAAGTGCAATGTAACGCTACGATGATGCAATAGGTAGATGTGGTTCACAAGTGTTTGTTCATTAAATACGTCGACAATGCCTCAGTTCGTTGTCTTTGTTCTTTCTCATCGTGGACTATCATTAGGTTACCTCCCTTCCTCTCGCTGTTATACCGGTCCCTACGTTCAGTTGCGCTGCGCTAGTACTGAGTTAACTTGAGTCAGGGAGTCATCGAGTCTTGGGTGAAATGGAAACCGTCGGTCACGGTTTGGCTACGCTGATTACCCTTTGTTGACCGAAGATCAAATAAACATATGTTTGTTGTTTTTTTAATAAAATATCGACAAAATATAGTTTGAGTATCATAAATATTATTAAGTAAAGTATCCATATTCCTTACTGATTTCGGTAAGAACGAATCATTATATAACTGCGAGTCTGGATGTTATTATTGTTTTAAGTCTATTCAGTCTATTAAGTTCACTCAACTGTGATATTCTTTCTCCAAAAAAAAGAAGTAAGTAACACTGATTTTGGTGTCAATACACTGGCGTGTTAAGATGTTAAGTATTGCAACATTCTATTGGTTTTGTTCATACATAAATATGCAATCTTCCATGTGTTAACCATACTTGAAGAGACCAGTGCATCAGTCGAAATGTTCTCATCGTATTGTATTAAAGAAAATTGATTCAGTCAAAACCATCCGATGTTTACTCTTTTCTATACATAACCCTACTTCACGTGATTCCGACTATGATTTTAAATACATATATGATATAATGAAAAAAAACTCAATGGCCCTTTAATATTTACAATAAATAAAAGCAATATGAATACATAAGCCTGGGGTATACCAGCAAATAGTAATATTATCGGATTCAAATTCATTATTACAACCTGTTATTCTTTATTCTATAGACAACTGTCACATCACATTTAGAGCAAGTTCACAACAGCATCCTAAGCAGCAACTCCAAAGTCCGTCAGCACATCGTTGATGTAGGCAGTTGTAGTTCTTCTTAACCATAGAAAAGATATGGATATTTTTTGGATGATCGGCTTCTTTATTTTTCAATGGCGACGTTTCGGTAAATACCCGTATAGGCCATGGGCCGAAAGCCGTAGCTTGTCTCTAAAGTGACTTTAGGTCCAAGTTTTTGGTGAAGGCAGAAACAATATATCAATTTAATCCTGAGTGTTTACTGCTTCCAAAAATGCAATGTTTCACCTAGGATACTTGTTCATTATGAAATTAAGGCATGTTGAAGTGATGAATCAGCAGTTTCGCAAACGGTCTTCTTAGCCACGGAAAAACTGATTTTTGACAAAAGTTTTTAATATATTTCCACATATCACATATCTGTTGAAAGAGAATATGTTGTTCTATCTAAATAGTGTGATCCAACTGGGTTTCCTATTCAAAAAATGTGAAATTTCTGCAAAAAATGTTCTGAAAAAAATAATTTTTCTCAAACCGTCCCATTTCGTTTATGTTTTTAAAAAGAAAATTAAATTTTAGCCCTAATTCAATTCATAGGGTAAGAAACCGATGTAATTACAACAATGAGAAGTTGGAATTTTTAAACTACATAAATTTCCAAGAGAGCTAAATGAATTTTTATAACAGGGGTGAGAGTTTTTTCTGAGCAAAGGGAGGTAACTCTTGCAAGTATTTCTAATTTTTTTTAACATTTCTCATAGAATTTGCCATCAAGTAACAAGTGATTCTTATTATAAACGTACTAAAACACATTATGGAATGATATGTTACAAAAATGTAGAAGAATGTATAAATGGCAATGGCATAAATATGTAAAAAAAAAAAATTCAAACATCAACTACAATAATGCAGCGATACAAAATTGTACATAAGAAATTAAAATTTTATTAAAGGTGTGTTAAGTCTGTTCGCTAAAGATACCCATTTTCTGTAGAAGTAGTTAAAGGTTTGAGCTTTTTAAAAAAATTAAAATATGAATGAAAATATCTTTGATTTAAAAAATGGTTATAAAACAATTATGTTTTCCCCTTTACTTACTTCTTTGAATCCTTTGAATGCTCATAATTTTTTGATTACGAGAATTTGATTCAAAAGAACTTATGTGTTTGGTAGGCCAGATAAATAGAGGATTCTTCAGTGTTTTCAGTATAATGTTGCAGTTTACCGCTCAGCAAGTGCCAGTATTTTTTAAGTGGCGCAGATACGAGTGAAAAATATATACAAGATGAGATAAGTGACATTACACTGTAAATACAAAATATTCTATATATTATATGCTTCTGTGTTTAAAAAAAATGTGGTGTTTTAAAGTTAAAAACTTAGGGAGTTCTTGTGATATCATACGCTGACGTTGTTGATAGTAGACGTGACGTCATATTATTGTGGACATGATGTCATTCCCTGTGTGATATTTTCACTGTGTTGAGAACTGAGATCAAACTGCAGTGGTACTGGTGAGAACGTTTTCTCAAACAGATAAATAGAGAAATTCTGTCTTTTCTTGACCATAAAAATATAAAAAAAATTATTATTTGCTTTATCAATGAAAACATACTGGTTACAAACCACAATTCTTACTACCCACAAACATCAATCCAAATAGTGTTATACCATCTGTCATGATTATGGATTGAACTAATGACATCAAACTATTAATTGACAACATACTTTCATCTCTCTCTTTGGCATGAGCGGGTATTGACCCCCCACCCCCTCTCAAAATTCCGGGATCCGCCACTGCTGACAATGTTATGACCTCAAAGTTGATGATGTAATGTTATGTTATGATGCCATAGTGCTGATGACGTCACAATGCTATTCTACTTCACTGAGATCACTGACAAAGAAGCTAAAAGATAATCAGATATGTTCATTCATTAAGATAAGATATCCCGGAGGAAATTTGTTTCATTGGCATGCTGGGGATATTTGTAACTTTAATCAAGTCCTGTTGATATATTTGATATCAGAAGACACATGGGTAAGATTCTCAATTGATGAGCATTTAGAACAATGTTAAATTCTAATATATACTACCGTATATTTGTACGGTTACTGCCCTTCTAGACAAAAAACTATTGAGCTCCTCTGTAATCAGACCTCATACACTTTTGATCAAGGTTCCAATGGACACGGAGATCTCACTATCACCTTTTATCGTCCAATATTATGTTCCGTAGTATCTTTAACATTGCCGTAGGAACCAGGGGATTTAAAGTAACCAAACAAATACTGAAGAGTTGCTTTAAGATATTATCACTTTTTTCAATGATAACTTTGTTTTGACTCAAATGTGTTACCAAGACTGATAAGTTCATTTTCAATGCATAACTAAAAACCTGTTAATTTTATTTTTCTGAAACTCTTTAGGTGTATTATCCATATGCCTTTTTTATTTTAAGATTTTAAAATTATTAATTTAGTTTCTATGGAAATGGTTTGGATTTGGACACAGGGACAGGGTTCGTTTCCATATAAGAAATTTATAAAAAAAAAGGTTTATCTTTTATCTTTTTTAACCTAATATGTGTTATCCACCTTGTGAATTAGTTCATTTCCGGAGCAGAACTGTTTGTGTTATCTTTTTGAAACTTAATAGGTGGTAATCAGTATTAAAGGTGGTATCTTATGACATGTTAATTGTTTTTAATATATAAGTATTGTGTTTTCATGGAAACGAACTGGACTTTTATTGAGGGATTGGTTTCTTTCATTTCCCAACACAAAAGGTCAATATACCTTTTTAAAAATATGGGCCTTTTATGTTTCAAAACTTTCAAATTTTGATTTGTTTCCATGAAAAGAAGTGAGACCTGGAGCCATTTTGTGCGGGACCCATATTTTTTTTTCTACTGCTTGCAAAGTTTATCTACACGTCAGTTTCATCGACAGTAGATAGGTAGATATATGCATAGAGTCAATATGAACACCCAACAAAATTCAACTTAGTATTTGCATATAAAATATAATCATGTAATAAGTAATACATTGTTTGCTCAGGATTGTTTGTCATTTTTGAAGATATTACAGATATTGCTAAAGGTAAAAGTTTTTTTCTGTGTGATTTTTCAAAAGGTGTGAACACTTTGTTTTACATGCCATCATCAAAAATGTTTTCTACTCAAATACCAAATTAACTGTTAGGCAAGCCATGAAGACAGTTTTAAAGTTAAAATTAAAAAGAAATTCTCACTTGTGTACCATTTAATTTGGGCAAATGATCCATTTTCTCATGCAGGAACGCGATATTGTAAGTAAAACGAAGGTTAAATGAAGGTAAACAAAAACCCTACACCCTATATCAAATAAAAAGAATAAAGGAACAATGTCAGCCATACTGCCGATCTAAGGAAGCGACCCATTCAACTTCAGGTCAAAATGAACGCTAAGAATCGGTGACATTCACAAATAAACGCACGAACCAATCAACTATATATTTCTCCACAAACCCAGTTGATTTCAAACATATGTCACCCTTCAGATAACTTTAGTAGCTCTTCTAACTCGAAAATTGACCACAAAAACCTCTCCCCTGAACATTATTCTGCAGTATCACAGTGTTAATAATCAAAATTATGATTATTTTTCTGTTTTCCATCCAGAAGTAGCCATTTTTTAATATACCCATATAAATGGCCCCTGGAAACTTCTGATATTGCCACAATTTAATCAGTTGAAGACTCACAAACAGACAGACACACAATCTATAATGGGGGCGACCATCTTTGTTGTACCGGGCAGGCTGACCTAGCTGCTCTCTGATTGGTTGAAAATAGCATATTTCTCAAGGGCCTTCTATTACTGTTTATTAATTAATGAACAAGTGTTTTTGGTGAAACATTGAATATTTTCACAAAATATTCATTTTCTACAATATAAAGTAAAGTTTTCCCCTTCACCAAAAACTTGGACCTCAAATGAACAAAAACAGTCCTCGGCCCATGGCCTAGTATACAGTTATCAAACATATGGGAAAGATGATGATGGTATGTGTTAAAACACGTGTTTATCGTCAATTTGACAACGTCTTTTCACTGACGACATGGGGAAGATGATATAATAACAGGTTATATAGAGGACACATGTTGGAATAACAATGAGATAACAAAGACAACAGGGTGAGATAACAATGACATGACATTTTGAAATAAGTGAAGCTGTTATATAACAAAGATATATGAAGGATACCAGAGAGTGGGAAGTTCATTAGCCAGGGGGACAGATGACCATTTTAAAATTTAAAAAAGTTGATCATCCTTAAATATCATTGCCTTTTGCATAACACCAAGTCCTAAAATGTCTTTTAAACAACGTAGAACGTATGAACGTAGAACATACACTGCCATATAGAAATTGTTGACTGTGCACAACCTTACTCAACTTGTATCTGCACCTACCCATAAGTCTGGGCATACACTGGATTGGGTTGTTACTTCTGAAAAAACATCGTTGGTTACTGATGTCAAAGTGATCGATAAGCAGATGTCGGATCACAGTTTCGTCAGCATGAAATGGAACATGAGTAAACCTAATCCCAAACCTGAGCAAATTACATGTCGGAATTTAAGAAGTATAGACAAAGAGGATTTTAAAGCAGACATTCTAAACTCCCCCTTGTTTAGTGAAACGTCAACAGATCCAAACGTGCTGACTGACATGTATAATTCAACACTGATAAGTCTTTTGGATAAACATGCTCCAGTTCAATTTAAGAATGTACGGATGAGACCAGATTCTTTCTGGTACAATGATCAAGTCCCCAACGCGAAGCGAGAGTGCTGAGTGGCAGAACGTCAATGGCGCAAGTCTCGACTTGAGATACATCGACAGATTTATCGGCACAGACGACAGGAGCTTAATAAAGTTGTTAGGAATGCAAAGGCTGATTACTGTAATAATAAAATATTGGAAATGAAAGGATGCTCGGACAAGTTTTACAAATTCGTAAATAAACTCCTCGGTAAAAAAGACAATGTGAAGCTGCCTGAATATGATTCTGGTGAGGTTCTAGCTAATGACTTCGCGGAATATTTTGATACCAAAATCAAGGATATTCAGGAAGATCTAACAAACTCTTCAAGTATGTCATAACAATCAGAGATTCCTGATGCATCATCAACTCGCCATGAATTGCCCATTTTGAACCTTTCTCCCAACAAGAAATTGAGAAGATGATAAGAGCATCAAAGAAAACAACTTGTTCGCTGGATCCTATTCCCACTTCTATGTTGATGGATTATTTAGATTCACTTCTTCCTTTCATAACGAATCTGGTGAATTCAAGTATATCAAGTGGAGTTTTTACAGACTCTCTTAAATCCGCTATTGTGAAGCCTCTTTTAAAGAAAAGTGACATGGATCCTAACAATCTGAGGAACTATATATATAGGCCTGTATCAAA
Organism: Gibbula magus; assembly: GCA_936450465.1. NCBI lineage: Eukaryota > Metazoa > Mollusca > Gastropoda > Trochida > Trochidae > Gibbula > Gibbula magus. The sequence goes on from OW388295.1 coordinate 39,056,649, forward strand.
TGTGTCATTTATATCGAAAATCATTGAAAAGGCAGTGAATTTAAGACTTAAGGATCATCTTCAAAAATATGGGCTTATGGATGATTTCCAATCTGCCTATCGTGATAACCACAGTACAGAAACGGCTTTGCTACGAGTCATGAACGAACTAAGAAGTCGAGTGGATTCAGGGAACATTGCTGCATTAACACTCTTAGATATGTCGGTAGCTTTTGACACTGTGGATCACAAGCTTCTACTCTCGAAACTTCAACTGGAGATGGGTGTAACAAATGTTGCACTCTCCTGGATTGAATCGTATCTGAGAAACAGATCACAAACTGTGGTTATACATCAAGCAGAGTCTAAACGCTTTTCATTTGCGTGTGGAGTACCTCAAGGATCTGTGCTGGGTCCAGTGCTGTTTGTACTCTACACTAATAGTCTTGCTAGAGTGATAGAGGATAATAAAATGGATCATCAGTCTTATGCTGATGATATGCAATTGATTGACAGTTTCAAGCCAGAAAATGCACAGGAGGCTCTGCAACGTACTACTGATTGCACAACTGATATCAAGTCATGGATGTTATCAAATATGCTGAAGCTAAATGATGAGAAAACAGAGGCAATGTTGGTAGGAACTAAACGTAATTTGCGTGATATTCAAGCTACCTCTGTTGAAATCGGAACTGCTGAAATCCCTTTTACTGACCATGCAAGAAATCTTGGAGTCATCATTGATTCTCAACTTTCAATGGAATCACACATATATAAACTCTGTAAAACTTGCTATTATCATCTCCGTTGCATCAGTCAAATACGTCATCTTATAACCAGAGATGCCGCCAAAATACTTGTGCAAATGCTTGTTCATTCAAGACTTGACTATAGTAATAGCTTACTGATAGGAATCAGTAAACGTCAGTTGTACAAGCTCCAGAAAGTTCAGAACACAGCGGCAAGAATTGTGACCAGAACACCAAAAGCATGCCACATAACACCTGTGCTTAAGCGTCTACACTGGCTTCCCATTGAAGCGAGAATCAAATTTAAATTTCTATGTAACACTTACAAATGTCAACATAATATGGCTCCAGCATATCTTTTAAATTCCTTGGAGGACTATACCCCTGCAAAAGATTTTCGATCCCAGAATTTGAAGCTTCTCCAGATACCAAAGTATAAAAATACCAGTTATGGACTAAAATCTTTCAGCTGTACTGCTCCAAGACTTTGGAACCAACTTCCTTATGTCATCAAGATGTCATCCTCACTGACTGTTTTTAAATCCCAGCTCAAAACTCATATATTTTCTAGCTATTATTCATAGATTCTATTTTCATAATATTTTACCCATAGACTAAATAGACATAGATACATATCGTTAATCAATGCTACCAGTATTACTTTTAGGCTTTATTCCATAGTATTTCATCTCATCACCTGAAATGTTCTTATTTTCAATGCGCTTTGAGCATGCACCTTGTGTATGGATATTGCGCTTTATAAATGCCCATTATTATTATAATTATTATATATATTAGCGTTGGGAGAGCATCCTTGACGTCATGTCACGTGACTGATGTCAGCCTGATTAACTCTCGGGGATCCTGGAAAATGAATCCCACCGTAAACGTTTTTTAACATTAATAAACTGCAGCATTTTAATATTTTTTTACACTTTTTTTAACTTAAATGAAATGCCGTTAATGAAATATACATGCTAAAATGTGTGTATCTGGGGTGAATGGGTGAATTAAAATCGTTTTAATTATCAATTGCAAGTGTATATTGTATAGATTTTTTGCTCAATTAATTCCGATATACAATATACGTAGAGGTAATCATCTGTCTTTCTTGAGAAAAATGCATTTCATCAGATGAAGCATTTTTTTTCACAAGTACAACACACACATGACTCCATATTTTCCATCTTGTGACGATACAATCTAGATAAGTATATACTGAGGGAAGCAGGCGATAGGCAGGCGTACAACAAGACGCGCAATTAACGTGCAGGTGAAATATAACAACAACGCGTGCGACAGATATCAATAAGACAATGTACGGAGCAAATGTTCACACTCCATGTACAGACAATTTCCACGTAATTCACGGGGTCGGCTTCAACGTTTTAATTATAATAACAAGTCAACTGAAAACAATATTAAGTATTTTGTTAGTATGTGTGCGTATGCATCAATATGTCTTAATACAGCTTAAAGGTGCATCCATTGTGTTTCATAAAATTTGATTTGGCTTTAATACGTTCCAACACCTCATATGTGCTGTTTACAATACAAACAAATTAACTCAGCTTGCATATTCATCCCCAATCGGCAAACATATAATTATTACTAGTTTCCAATTAAAATCGAATAACATCATTATGTAGGTGCAGAAACCGAAAGTGCACGTCCTATTTACATGCACAGTAGTTATATGACCTATTGAACATTATCAACCCAAATTTGTTATTTTGTCTGGTTTAAATAAGATTCCAAAATTACGTTTGACTCATTGGCGCGCGCCACACGCTATGCATTGTCCGGTTTTCGATCAGAAATCGAATCTTTTACCTTCATATCGTCAATACACGAAGTCGAGTATCATTAAAATAGTAGTTTTCGGTAACAGTTGGTACTTCTCGATGAAATAAGACAATTTATAACGTTTGCCATATTTGACCCTCAACAACACAATGGATGTACCTTTAATTTAGGTCGCCTTTAAGTTTAGTTGGTTTTAAGAGACATGACGTATCTATATTTCAGCAGCATACATCTCGAGTGGATTAAACAACTTTTCATTTTTGTTTCTATAGTTTCTTTTATCTGTTTCTAAACTGTAGATAGTATTGATATAGAATTACAAGTGTTGGCATGTATTATAATGATAAGGAAAACTTAGCAAGAATTTATTACAAGGTATTTTATTGTTCCTTATATTTCTTAGATTATGGTTTACATAGAAATACTACAACATTATCATCTGTCACCCGTCATGGTTTGGACAGTTGCTAACTACCGTACACATCATGATGCCAAATGTATACTATTTATTATTCATATTGATCGAGGTATGTTAACACAAAACTATCATTTACCTCCGGCTTCTAGGGAAAAAGTAACAAGTGAAAATCAAACAAGGAAGTAAACCACGTTATTTATTTTGTCATACAGGTGTCTCCCCTATATGAAATCTCATGTGTTCTTGCAGGTTACTGGATTGTCGAAATGTTTTACCACACACGTCACACTTGTATGGTTTCTCTCCAGTATGAATTCTAATGTGTGTCTGCAGGTTACATGATTCTGAAAATGATTTTCCACACACACTACAGTTGTATGGTTTCTCTCCAGTATGAACTCTCATGTGTCTTGTCAGTTTTCCTGATTCTGTAAATGTTTTACCACACACACTACAGTTGTGTGGTCTCTCTCCAGTATGAACTCTCATGTGTATTGTCAGTTTACCTGATCCTGTAAATGTTTTACCACACACGCCACACTTGTATGGTTTCTCTCCAGTATGAATTCCCATGTGTGTCTGCAGGTTACATGCTTCTGTAAATGTTTTACCACACACGCCACACTTGTATGGTTTCTCTCCAGTATGAATTCCCATGTGTATCTGCAGGTTACATGCTTCTGTAAATGTTTTACCACACACACTACACGTATGTGGTTTCTCTCCAGTATGAATTCTCACGTGTAATGTCAGTTGTCCTGATACTGTAAATGTTTGACCACACACACTGCACTCGTAAGGCCTCTCCCCAATTATCATGTGTTTCTGAAGGCCCCCTGATTCTATAAATGCATCACCACAAACAATGCACAGTCTGCACTCCCCAGGATGAATTCTCATGTGTGTCTTCAGGTTACCTGTTCCTGTATATGTTTTACCACATACACTACACTTGTATAATGTCTCCCCGGAATAAATTCTCATGTGTCTCTGCACGTTAAACGGTTCTGAAAATGATTCAGCACGTACACAGTCACTACACTTGTATGGTTTCCTCCAAGTATGAGTTTTCAAGTGTTTTGTCAGATTACCTGATTCTGTAAATGTTTCACCACAAACACCACACTTGTATGGTGACTCCACAGTATGTATTCTCATGTGTGTCTGCAGGTGACACGATTCTGAAAATGCTTTACCAAACACAGTACACTTGTATGGTGTCTCTCCAGTATGAATTCTCATGTGACTTGTCACTTTACGTGCTTCTGAGAATGTTTTACCACACACACCACACGTGTAGGGCGTTTCCCTACTATGAATTCTCATGTGACTTGTCACTTTACGTGATTCTGAAAATGTTTTACCACAAACGCCACACATGTAGGGCGTTTCCTGAGTATGAATTCTTATGTGTCGTTGTAGTACACATGATTCTCGAAAGGTTTTACCACACACATTACACGTGTAGGGTGTTTCCCCAGTGTGTATTCTCATGTGTACCTGTAGGACCCCTGATTGTCTAAATGTTTTACCACATACAGTACACTGGTACGGTCTCTCCCCAGTATGAATTCTCATGTGCTCTTGCAGGGTACTTGATTGTATAAATGTTTTACCACACTCACTACACTTGTATGGTCTCTCTCCTGTATGGATGCTCATGTGTCTCTGCAGGCGACTTGATTGTGTAAATGATTTACTGCACACACTACACGTATGTGGTTTCCCCCGAGTATGGATTCTCATGTGATTTTTCAGGGTACCTGATACTGTAAATGTTTTACCACACACTGTACACTTGTATGGTCTCTCCCCAGTATGAATTCTCATGTGTTCTTTCAGTTGACATTTGTGTATGTATGTTTTACCACACACACTACACATGAGCGGCTGCTTCCCAGTATGGATTCTCGTGTGTGTCCTCATGAGTGATGGTACTGTAAAAGCGTTACCAGTTACCACACACACTTCACTCGTGTGGTCTCTCACAAGTAGAAACTTCCATGTGCCTGTGCAGGTTATCTGACAGTGTAAATGCTTTACAACACACTCTACACTTTCTCAAATGTGTCTGCAGGTTATCTGACAGTGTAAATGCTTTACAACACACTCTACACTTTCTCAAATGTGTCTGCAGGTTATCTGACAGTGTAAATGCTTTACAACACACTCTACACTTTCTCAAATGTGTCTGCAGGTTATCTGACAGTGTAAATGCTTTACAACACACTCTACACTTTCTCAAATGTGTCTGCAGGTTACCTGGTTAAATTCTTGACCACACACTTCACACTTGTATGTTCTTGTATGATAGTTTACCATATCCAACACATTTGTATGTACTCTCTCTTAGGTGACTGTGCATCTAAAAGCTGATATGAGCGACTGAATGTGTTTCCGCACATACTTAATTGCTTTGACTTCTCAGTTGTATGTGTATTCTCAGTACAGCTGACAATTTAAAGGACTTTTCACACCCAACTCATTGAAACAGCTTTTTACAATTCGCGTTGTCAAAAGTATTGGCCTGTACCAATTACCTGCAACAAAGAATGCAGTTCATTTAGGTATGTTTTGCACTAAAAGAAGAACATATTGAAATTGAAAAGTTTGAAAGCAAGTATTTATAAGATGAATAGTTGCCGTTTGTAAACTTACTGGGATTCATTGATTATTAAACAACAACTAATTAAAGGATTGAAAATTAAACGAAAGAAAGAACAAAATCTAATGAATTCAGTTGAATTATGCATGTTTTGTTTGAAAATATTCAAATTTCAAAGTATGGAAGAAAGCAGTTTGCGAAAACTAATGTCATTAAAAGAATGACTGTGAACTGGACATGAGAGTATCTCAGTTATTAAAGAAATAAAATATGTTGAACAAGATAAAATTTGTTACAAAGAAAAAAAGTGGCAATTTCTGATAGAAAACCTCACAATGTATCGCGGCTGGTGCTTGTCAATAGAAGTCAAACATAACGTTGGAGACTTAATGTCAACAGACAAAACGATAAATTAGGGTAGATCATGTTTAATAGCTGGGTACACATTCTTATGTGCTCTTTGCTCTGTGACGTCTAGTCTTACACGCAGACAGTAGAGCATAAAATTCACCCCATGGAAGCAAGTATAGATCTGGACTCCATTTGGACTATTTTTTTCAGAGACTGAACATAAGTCTATGTGACGTCATACAAACCCCATGGGGATGATTTTTGTTTTATGCATATAGCGGCACCGAAAGTACACTTCCTTCAGGGTTATAATATGTAAGAAAGCGCCTAAGCAAGCATTTGTGATCCATACAATTAGTCAAATACCCACTACTTTACTTGATAGATCCAATTTTCTATTATCGGTGAGCATCCCCAGTGTCATAATACTCTATAAGTTAAACATAGGTAGGCAAGTATACTTATATTAAGGGGATGAGTCCATGATTCGGATAGACGTTGTTTGATATTCAATAGGCCAGTATATGCCCGTTGTAGGTGGATGATGTAAACAAACCTACGACGGGCATATATTTGGCCTAGATATTCAAAAAATACTCTTTGAATGTAAATGGGACGTGTTGAGTTTTGTTTTCTGCCGTGATGTGACATGAATCGTACAAAGTGTGGCTTGATTTTCATGTGAACAGTAAATTATGACATACACCAGAATTGGAGATGTTCATGTTAGTTGAGTGAAATTATAATTAATTATTCAAATCAGCACATGGTATTCTGTGGGATGCAGAAAACTCGTACCCAAAACGAACTCGTCCCCACCGGGAATTCGTACCAACGGATAACTCGTACCCAAAAAAATCGGAGAACTCGTACCCACTTATTTTTTTTATAGATAAATAGGAGAGGCAAGACAATTTACAGAATAAATACAGAAATACATTTCGTATTTTAAATGCACCGCCATTGATTTTATTTTCATCATCCTTTATTTGGAAATGGTAATATTTTTCATTTATTACATCCATCAACATTCAAAACCTTTATTATCACATCATTAAAAACAGCTCATTTCAATACACATGCACATTCAATACAGCACTAATCACAAAAAGCACTAACAACTCATAGTCCTATTATATAAAAAATATGTATTAAAACAGAATACATATATATTATCATCAAAATTCAAGTATGACTAATGTTTGATTTAGTTACCAAGTAGCCTACTGTTTATCAATTTAAATGTGATTTTAGCAATATGCCCCAGGATATAGCTTGCAGTGTTTCACAAAACCCAAAACTCTTCTTGAAAATCGTCTATGTAAATTTTGTAATACTAATGTAATTGAAGACGAGGTACATTTTCTTATAACATGGAATTTATATTCAGACAATAGAAAACCTCTTTGGAACCGCTCCTCGTCTCTTGATCCAAATTTCCCCCATCTGTCAGAAAATGATCAAATTATATTTTTAATGATTTATAATCTGAATCACTCAGTTGCCCCTTTAACAAAACATATGTTTAGACTTAGACTCGCACACAATATTTTATATATAATAAGCTCATATCATATGTAAACAAAACGTATTTAATTATTTTATTTATTTTATTACATGTTTCGTCCCGCCAGGACTCGTCAGAAAACTGCACACGTGTTTATTACTTAGTATTTATCAAGTTATTGTTTTAATTGTAGTTATAGACAAATATAAGTTATCATTGATTGATAATAATATAATACATTAGTTGTATTTATATTATCAATACATCGAATACCAAAATTAAAAAGTGGGTACGAGTTCTCCGGCGGATTTGGGTACGAGTTCTCTGATTTTTGTGGGTACGAGTTCGTTTTGGGTACGAGTTTTCCTACAGCCGTATTCTGTCATGTATCAAAGCCAAATAAAACATTATGATAAAAATATTGAATGTGCTTAAGTCATCAGTATTAAACCATATCTATAAATAAAGTCCTTGGATAATCATACTAAACAATGTTATGACACTGTACCTAATATGTTCATATTGAACATCTGCTGATCGAAAACTGGACACAGCATATTCAGATTCAGATCAAATACGCTGCGGGTCGTATATCCTTGTGTATTATGTAGCTAAGCAATTACCTCATATAATAGTGATAGACTTCGAAGCAATGATGGTGTGGCTCGTCAGTGTTTGTTCACGATGGAAATAAGTCAACAAAGTCTTCCATTCTTAGGTCTTCAACGTGTTCCTTTTCGTAGACAGACATTTAGCAGTAACCTCCCTTTCTCCTACACTGGCTATGCTTGATTGGGGAACGGCACAACACCCAGCATACGCGGTCGAAAGCGGTATAACCGGCGGATACCTTGATTGGAACCATTGGCACGGCTAGTTGTACCCCGAATGCGCCGATTTAGCCCAAACACACATGCGCATCACCTATGTCCATCTAAAGCATGTATAAAGTTATGGTTAAAAATAGAGCCATGGGCTCTGTAGCTCATCAGGATTTGTATTGTTTAAAGTAATACAAAACAAAATAACTTTCTAAACTTGTTCTTGAACTTTTCATACTGGAGAAGAAGATGAAGATAGATTTTTAGGTCACAACCCCTGTGACCCATACTTGGAAAAGAAGTTAAAATAAGTTTTTAAGGTTATGACCCCTGTGACCCTATTTGGGTTTCTAGACGTTTTGGTACTGGAGAAGAAGATGAAAATAGGGTTTAAAGGCCGTGACCCCTGTGACCCGATTTGGGGCCACGGGATCACGAAACTTACAATTTAGAATCCCCATTGGCCAAGGAGTCTGCACACAACTGTTCAGCTCTAACGTGTTGGAACAGGAGAAAAAGATGAAAATAGGTTTTTAAGGTTGTGGCCCCCGTGACCCTAATCTATTACAGCAGGGGAAAAGCTCTCAACACAATGTAGCTAAGCATTGCGGTGAAACGGCTGGAACTAGCGAACCATGGGTTGTACTGCACTGAAATTCAGAGCAGCATTGCCTCCAAATCTTACTGCGTGTAGAACAGTTATCTACTGCAGACAAAGTTGCCGTGCCCCTGGCGGGCTTCGAACCACGGACCTCTTGATCTGAAGCCGAACGCGCTAACCACTGCGCTATCCCGCCCCAGTTTGATTTTGAGCATTCATTAAACAGTTCGTATAGGATAAAACATACCAAAGGGTGTTTATGAGATTTAAAACCCGCAACCCGAGGGATAAACACGAGGGGCGTTAGGGTATTGGGTTTTAAATCTCATAAACACCCTTTGGCATGTTTTATCAAGCTTACAAACCGACCCCGAGTGGGTGGCACGTGGTCCTGTGCATAGCTCAGTCGACCGCTATCAGTGAAGTTCAGCAACAATGGGCGCGGCTCGCCGCATGGTTGGGTTACCCGCTTCATTGCTGGATAAAATGAGAGTTTGAAGGGTCATTCCCTGCCCCACACTGGGACATGAGTTGTGGTGTCACCCTGGGTAAGTGACTTAGTTCGAAGTGTGTCTCTGTCCACCCAGCAGTAAATGGGTACCTGGTATGATACGATGGTAGTCTGAATTTGAACCTTGAGCGCCTGACAGGCGACCGGTTGTTATCTCCTACAGGAGTGTTCTGTACTCGTTGACTGGGGGTAATATGTCGACCAGAGCTTTGAGCATGCAATGTGCATGGATATATGCGCTATATAAATGGTCTATTATTATTACCCCGTGGTTAAATTTTTTGTTTAATCTATTCTAATTGATGGTGCGAAAAAGTAAAGGAGTCGTCCGTAAAATATCCCCTTTTGGCGAAAGGAATTAGGGTTTATAAAGGGAAATTGAGAAACAACCTCATCAGCCTAGTCCATGTAGCACAGTGCTATCATCGCTGCGTTTGGTGTGCAGGAGTATGGAGGTTTCAGGTTGGAGACGGGTTATTGCTAAAAACATTTGGAGATTGATGTTTGAATTAACAGTTGTTTTCCAATAGAGTTAGACATAACATTCACTAACTTTCATCTTAAACTTAACATCTCAGTATTAAATACAGATATTTGAAGAGTGGCATTACTAAGATAATTGTCCTGGGTAGAGGGAAATTACGTTAGAATACCGGGGATGTTGTGATAATCCCCGGGATAATACATCCACATAGGAATTATTGAGTTGGCAGTATAGTGTGACGTCACTGGAGGTTTGTAAGTAATTTACAAACATGTTTTGGTTTCATACCACGTGGTCTCCATCTGCCAGGCGTGAACGATTTACCTGCAAAAACAAATTCACATAATTCGTGTATTATTTTAATGACAATAACACAAGTATTAATATTTTACAGAAAGTATTTTACAACAATTAATGCCATTAAATGATTAACTGTAAACTCTGAATAATGTGAATGTTTTGAATGTTTGAAATGGATATATAAATGAGTAAAATTATAATTAGACTTATCGTTTTACTTTGAATGTTACCTCAAGCTGATGCCAAACGATCTGAAATCGTACTCTGTAATCACACGGTTTTCCGCTTACCAATGACCTACAAAAAAGTCTGTTAAATTATGTTTGTTTGTTTTTTTGCTTCAAAAAGATAAAGTATTTATATTTGAAAGTATGAAAGAAAGTAGTTTACGAAAACGAATGCCATTTCATGAATGAATGTGAACTTGGTATAATTTAGATTGGATTTTTTTAGTTTGAATTTAATTAACATTTCTTTCTGTTAAATGGAACTACATATATACATGCATGTTTGTTAGTCCGGAAATGAAGTATGCTGATCATGCAGACACTAATATAAGTGGTAAAGGTGGATCCTAAGTGATGATTTCTGACTGAAAGCCACACAATGCACCGAGACTGGTGCGTGTCAATATTAGTCAAATGTTATTTTGAAAAAATATAATCAACAGGCAAATATATAAAGTTGGACATTTGTAACTGTGCATGAACATTTTAAAAAATGAGAGTAACATGTTTGCAAGTTCCAGCTAACAAGTTAACACGTCTTTATCATTATATTCGACGATTGCATATGGATATGCAAGTTGAATGAAATGATTTGAACTGAAATCGCCTCATATGATATGATATATTAATGTATTATGTATAATGAATATTGTGTATCGAAGTCCAATAAAATGTTATGAAAAGCACCGAATGTCCCTTTAAGTCTTAGAATTATTATTATGAAATAAGTTCTGGAATAATAATATTGACCAATCATGAAATGGTTAAAGAACAGTATGTTAATAAACTCTAATTGTTTACTCCTGCTGATCGGAAACCGGACACAGAAGTGTACAGATTAAACACGTACATCCTTGTGCGTTATGCATCTTAGAAAATTACCTTTCTGTGAAAGACGTCTCATAAATCGCAAAGATGAAATAATGAGTTGCAGTTCACCAAAGTTTGTTTGTGAAAAACGTCGTTAATCTCCTTTTGTTCTTTGTCTTCGTTCTTTATCTTCTCGAAAGAGCACAGCAAAAATGACTGAGTATCCTGCAATCTGGAAACCAACTGGAAACTGGGTAATAGGAGTATCCATTTGGTATCCATCTGCTGAAACTAGGTAACCTGGTTTCCAACTAGAATCCATTTTGGATTCTATAACATTAAGTATTTCCGTGATGGAAACCAACTGGAAACATTGATTATGTGTTTCATGTTGGTTTCCATTCCTGGAAATTGCAATCAATGTTTCCATGAAATGGAAATCAACATGAAACCACAATATGAAGTTTCATGTTAGTTTCCATTCCTGTAAATTGCAATTATTGATTCCAGAAAATGGAAACCAACATGAAACTATCAAGTGAGGTTTCATGTTGGTTTCCATTCCTGGAAATCTGCATTGAAAGATTCAATTAAATGGAAACCAACATGAAACTACCACAGCACACATGACTGAGTATCCTGAAATCTGGAAACCAACTGTTAACTTGGTAATAGGGGTATCCACTTGGTATCCTATCACTGAAACTTGGCAATCTGGATTCCAACTAGAATCCATTTTGGACTCTATGATATGTAATATTTCCGTAAGGGAAACCAACATGAAACTCTAATGTGAAGTTTCATGCTGGTTTCCATTAGTGTAAATTACAATTATTGTTTCCCGAAAATGGAAACCAACATGAAACTATCAAGTGTTATGTAGTGTAATGTAGTGTAATGGAAACAGATAATGAAATTATAAAGAACTCGTGTATCCATATGTTAACCATTTGTTCAAATCAAAAGACCCATAGAAACCAAATTAGTTATCCATTATTTAAAATTGCACTTGTATTCAAAGCAAAGAACTAGAAATTCAATATTAATTATTATGATAAACATGTTCAAATATTTTTTTCAGATGAAGCTTTAACAAAGGATGGTTAACTATACTCTTGAGAAAAATATTGTCTTGCAAATGTTATATTTATATAAACAAGTAAATAACTGAAACCCTTGATTGATATGATATGATATGATATGTACTGTATTCCATTTCATTTCGACAATGCCATTAACTTATATCAACCATGATATGTTTTTTTTTTGTATTATTCATTGTATTGCGTGTGTAATGTTGGACTTACTTTTTAACATCTACACAATAATATCAATTACACTCTTAGATTCAGTGAGCCTTAATTTAGTAAGTTGATGTAGGTCAAATGTATGCTCCTTATCGCCGGGCGCTCGCTGTCCACCATATGGTGTTATATAATAGCCAGACCATGTGCTCTCCCAGACAAAGAGCTTTGTTCATCATCCACATTTTGGCGCGATTATTTGCCAGTATAACCCGTGACTGAATGAAGAAACAGAATCTTTTCTGCCGGGTGTACGTGAACTTCAGTGGCAACAACTGTTGTCATTCCCGGAGGGCAAAACAACATGATATTGCTACAACTGCATGCAGGTACAGTTCATGTTTTTCTTATTGTGTGTCCAATATGCTAATGATTGAAATAACAATTTAAATAAAGTTGATCAAATACCTTCGAAATATTGTATCGAAACGATGTCAATGTTTATTGTATCAAGACAGTCTCTACTTTCTTGATTCATACGAATACATAAAAATTACATTCTAAAAAAAAAACGACCAAGTAAGAGTTGTTGTACTGATGTATATTTTTGAATATCATATTAAGACCTGTATATTTAGTTAGAATATGAAATACCCTTTTGAATATTCATGTTTCTTTGATTGATTTGATACTTTTATAACATTTCAGCATTCCTGCACTTATGGGAAACTTGAAGAAGGCGATAGATGACCTCTCACCTTAGCCTACAACAGGTACATGTGTTTCAAAACTTAACCTAAGATCTAATGTAATAATTGCAGAATACAAAATAATAATATCTGGCAAATCAGAACTTATGATTGTGTATCTTACTAAAACACTTCAAATAAGTAAAACAGAGGTTGTACCACTTTCAATTTATGTTGGTCATTAATATCATTTTTATGTTCGTTTTACTTTTACAGCCTAGAAGAACATGAAGGAAGCATGTGGTCGGTCAAAGACTTCTGCGCTTGAAGATGAGCATACCATGTGGTCGAAAGATCATTCCCATTGAGGACACAGAACGTATTAAGCTGAAGCTGAAGAGTTTGAAATCACCCCGGAGGATTAGTGATGTAATTTTCCCTGGGCTGTTTACCCGAGGAAAATAAAACCACCTTTTCATAACATACATTGAATAGTGATTGGCCGGCATAATAAATCATAACATGCAAATGCCAACCATGGACACCAGGTTGAAACCTACAGTAAACCATTACACTGAAACCTACAGTAAACCTTAACATGGAAACCAGACTGAAACCTACAGTAAACCATTAAACTGAAATCACACTGAAACCACACTGAAACCTACAGTAAACCATTATACTAAAACCACACTGAAACCTACAGTAAACCTCAACATGGAAACTAGGTTGAAACCAACAGTAAACCGTAACATGGAAACCAGACTGAAACCTACAATAAACCTTAACATGGAAACCAGACTGAAACCAACAGTAAACCTGAACATGGAAACCAAGTTGAAACCAAGTGTAAACTCAGAAATATGGAAACCAAGTGGAAACCAAGTGGAAACTATCACATGGAAACTGAGTTGAAACCCAAAAGAAAGTTATTCATGGAAACCAGATGGATACCACTTGGAGGAGTGGGTAATTATTCGCACTGGATACCATCCGGATACTGGTGCAAAATTCAGTTTCAGTGTTGCTGGAAACCACATGGAAACTTATAAAAACTGTCTGGATACCAACTGGAAATACTGGTTTCCATTTGGTATCCTGTTAGTTTCAGTGTTCTGGAAACCAGCTCATTTTTGCTGTGGAGCATTCGAGTTTCTCTCATTTTGTTAGCCAAACTCAGCCGCGTTGCGCTACTCAATATGTAACGCACTTTAGTCAAGGCGTAAACTAGTTTTCACCGACTGCGGCAGAAATTTTAACTTTGCGGCAGAAATTTTAACTTTGTCTATACGCAGCCATCGGTCACTCTATGTGTGATATAACTTTGATGCGTGTCATATATTCTCCAATTCGACATAAAGAAAACTCAAATAAAATACGAGCAACATGTACGATGATATATGAATATAACTTCTCGCTGTCGACGTGTGACGGGTTCTGAAATGTTAAGTTTTTTTTATGATAAAACATGATTAATTAAGGTTGAAGATCCAAAAATATATGTTCCAAAATTTTACATTGTCCAGCTTGTTTTGTTATAGTGCTTGCCACAGCGTTCAACATACCTGCAATGAAGGTTATATTAAAACACCATTCCTGTCCTTTAACAAACATTTCTCCCCTCACCATTGACTCCAGGAATAATAATGCCCATTCCTAATATCATCTCTCCGACAAGATATCCTGATACAAAAGGATATCCGAGATACCTTTACCAAAACACAGCATTTACTCCTGAATTCCGTATACAGGAGAGATTTGTAGGATATCTAACGAACCTCCCCTTTCACGTTAAGTTTATGTTCAGGTGAAATAATTTTACTTCTCGAGCCTTTGCGAGAGACAAAGCCAATTAACGAGGGACATGAGCTTGATAGGAAAGAGGAACGAGTTGTTTAAAGTGTTTAAATGCATTAGTTAATGTATCCTGTTAATTACAAATTTGTATTTCATACGATTTATTGTGTTTAAAACATGTGTGTGTTGTCCCTTTAACGGAAAGGAACAGCGGAGCAATATCAACCCTATTACATCATCTGGCTTCATATTATTGCGACGTTAAATATTCACACTTTTGAAATAAAGCCCTTGTATAAAATACGTGATGTTCGGTATGGCGAAACCAATTGCAGTTGTCAATCTGTCAAATCTGGTCAAAAAATGTAAACAAGTAAAATCAACCCCCTTTAATGTAGGTTTAAATGTTCAATTTAAGCAGAGTTGAAAACTGAAATAACTAACATATAAATTAAGTATCGGGTGCAGAGATTCAAAAGTAGCAACATAGACTGATAGTGTACGACTATGGGAATGAACAGAATGTCTACATGAACTTACTATCAATTTCTTGTTAGCTGTGTATATGTTGACAGTTGATCACTTAAATATACCAAATGTAGATCATGGTTGACCAATGATTCAGGTTTGGTTACCAAGTTAGAAGGTATAAGTCTTTAATGAGCATCTAGAAGTGGAATGCATGAGACAAACATGATTATCTGGATAGTACGGTTTTTATTGTGAAGATATGCGACGTTTCAGACTCCTTCATCAGGTGGAATGTTGGGTATAACAAGGTATGTATGTATATAGATATATAAACAGAATATTAACAATTACTATTCACTCCCTTTCCTCGTAATTGTTTATATTCTAAAACATAAATAGATGAAAATGTTCAAATATTTGTATGTCGAATTTGACCTACAACAATTCTTGCTTTGGTAAAATCGGTATTGATGTCAAAATGCCACAAACTATGTGTAACATTTAGAATTTAAAAAAAACGGTTGCTATCGAAAAATAAAGAAGTTGAACATACATTTAATGCATGTCATATATTTTCCTTGTATGAGATAACTCATGTATGACTTCTTTAGCGGTTCTTGAGAGTACTTAATTTTGAATATGTTTTATCACACTTATCACATTTGTATGGCTTCTCGCCTGTGTGAATTCTCATGTGTTCCTTCATTTTTGTTACCGTTATACAAGATTCATAGCATACACTACACTCATATGGTCTCTCTCCAGTGTGGATTATCATGTGCGTCTTCAAGCTAAAAGATGTTCTAAATGCTTTACCACACTCACTATACTCAAATGGTTTCTCTCTTGTATGTATTTGTACATGTTTATGTAAAGCCATTGAAGTTACAAATGATTTACCACACTCAAGACACGCGTGTGGACTCTCCAGTATGATATCTCATGTGTGTCTGCAGATTACATGAATTTGTAAATGTTTTACCACACACACTACACTCATATGGCCTCTCCCAAGTATGAATACTCATGTGCGTCTGCAAGATAAAGGGTATAATGTAAACGTTTTACCACACACACCACACTTGTGTGCTCTCTCTCCCGTATGAGTTCTACTGTGAGTGCGCAGGTGACTTAACGAAGTGTATGTTTTGCCGCATTGACGACGTAGGGTCTTTCTCCGGTGTGAGTTCTGAGGTGCACTGTAAGGCCGTCGCTGGATGAATATGATGTATCACACTCACTGCACTTGTACGGTCTCTCCCCAGTATGAATTCTCACGTGTGTCTGCAAATGTCCTGATTCTGTAAATGCTTTATCACACTCGCTACATTTGTATGGTCTCTCTCCTGTGTGAATTCTCATATGTTTCTGCAGGTGACTTCGATTTGGTTCTATGAATGTTTTACCACACTCGTCACACTTATGTGGCTTTTCTCTATTTTGAGTTTTCATATGTTTCTCTGGTTTACATGTTTCTTGGAATGTTTCACTACAAGCGCCACACGTATACGACTTCTCTCCTTTATGGATCCTCACGTGTGTCTCCAGGTGACCTGATTGTGTGAATGTTTTACCACACTCTCCATATCTGTATGGCGTCTCATGTGTGTGTATTCCCACGTCTGTCTCCAGGTGACCTGATTGTGTGAATGTTTTACCACACTCTCCATATCTGTATGGCGTCTCATGTGTGTGTATTCCCACGTCTGTCTCCAGGTGACCTGATTGTGTGAATGTTTTACCACACTCTCCATATCTGTATGGCGTCTCATGTGTGTGTATTCCCACGTCTGTCTCCAGGTGACCTGATTGTGTGAATGTTTTACCACACTCTCCATATCTGTATGGCGTCTCATGTGTGTGTATTCCCACGTCTGTCTCCAGGTGACCTGATTGTGTGAATGTTTTACCACACTCTCCATATCTGTATGGCGTCTCATGTGTGTGTATTCCCACGTCTGTCTCCAGGTGACCTGATTGTGTCAATGTTTCATCACACTCTCCATATATGTATGGCTTGTCATAGATGTCAACCATGATCGTTAGATTGTCTTTGGTGGGTTAGATCTTATCCAATACATATATATGAAATTATATGTTGTGTTCCTACAGAGGTGACGCTCTGAGGAAGTTATTTGTCTGAAGCATTTCTCCCCAAATAATGATGTTAGCGTCATGAACTTTTAGACACAATTCAACCACGATACCTAGTTTTGAAATATCTTTTTGATCAAATAATTACATGTACTTTGGGCATTATCTATAGAATGTAATATGATCAACTTTCTGAAACATATTCCGTCTTGATGAGTTGAAATATTAACCTTTATCCATGAATTTAGTTAACATATTTTTTGCGATTGTGCTTGTGTTGTCGAAAATCAAACTGACTGTTGTATTTATTGGCAGGAGATAAATTATTAAAACCGTAATTAAATAATATATTTTGATAAATAATGTATCCAAATTCTTTAAAAAGTATTGATACTACTGATACTCAATTATTAACTTTACAGTCGAGTATGTTGTCATTGAGTGTACGGGTGACTGGGACTCTATTATAATCCATTAATACGTGTTAGCATTGTTAATGTATGGCAACTAGAACTTACATAATATGTCATAAATCGATACAAAGGTCAAGTCACATATTAAAGCGACTGTCCTATCGGCATCATCCACCATCTTGCTTACTTGGCATTTTATGAAATGAAAACACGCTGTATATTCAACAACTTGTTCATATTAAAACAATGCATTGATATCAAAGTAAAGTTTATCTTCTTTGAGGGGCATTTTAGAAGCTGGTATGCTAAATGAAATGTTATCAAGCAACTGATACATTATCAATACAACCTGAGTGTCATCATAATGTATGATGCTATAACGGTGCTAGCAAATGTATCAAAACGTCACACTCATAGCAATGATGAAGTTAATCCATAAAACTGTCCTCACCCAAGTGAACAATAATCTGTCATTAGATCTATCAACAATGTCCTGCTACAACAGAGTGCAGTGTTTTACTCTCCACTTTACTTCTCGGTGTGTTTAATTATTGTTAATGGATGTGCGCTGCTCTGATTTAAATTATTAAATTATTATAATAAAGTCATCAAAGTATGAGCCTCATTAATATGGTTCATCTGGAATGTAATACCCATGAATTAATAACACAATTACGTGTAAACGGGAATGTGTATATAGGAATGTCATAACAATGAATTAATAATATAATAATAGAAATAGAAATATTAATAATAAGTCCATTGGTGTAGCGCTCAAAATCCAATCACCAAGTGGCTGCTCGTGGCAGTGTGATATATACATATTTACAACAGGAGTTACGACATTTATTATTTTGCGATGACGTTGCTGGTCTTGTTTGCTGCAGAAAGCTTTTGAGATTGCCTATAATATAAGCAAACTTATCAGGATATATATAAGCAATATTAGAAATATCATCACGTAAATTATTTCAATGTCTTGTTGAATCCGTTACTGTCTGTAAATACTATGCTCACTCAACTTTGATATTCTATCCCGTAGCAGATGACGTAAATAATCTGGTGCCATATTGATATTTTGATAATATTGATGACTTATTTGATTATTTGTCTACGAAGTACCCTAGCTGGGTTCCTGATTCAAGTCAACTGCGCTGAATTGAGCAGCGCAGCGCTACTAGGCGAAGGTACCAGACGACAAAGTGAGAGGAAGGGAGGTAACTCTAATGATCGTCCACGAAAAGAAGTAACACACAAAGAACGCAAGGCATTGCCGATATATTTCAAGAACAAACATCGGTGAATCGCAGTATTATTGCATTGTAGCGTTATATGAGACGTCTGTCATTGATACGGGTAATTTTCTTGGCTACATGATACACTAGGATAGACGTCTTTGATCTGTCATCTGTATGTCCCATTTTCGATCAGAGGATGTTCAATGTTTAAAGGGATACCGCGTCGACAATAAAAATCAGATCATGTGTATCTACCTATGCTGATTAACATGTCTGCTAACAAGTCACAGACACGAAATTTCAGACAATTGATGTAGTTGGTAATAAAAAGTGCTGCATGTAGAAAGTGAAGTGAAGCGTAAATCGTTAGCAGACACTCTAATCGGCTTAGTGAGATAGAGATGGGATTCATTTTTATCCTAGATGCAGTGTCCTTTTAATGGATACCTTTGTAAATATATATCATTTCAAATCATTATTTTATGTTATTAGTATATAACATCTAACTCTTACATTTAAGCAGGCACATTTGATTTAGATATCAAACATAAACCATTTGTACATTCTTATTATTTATGCACATCAAACTAATAAGTTTAGTGGGGACGACAGCCGTTGTTCAACCAAACTATGAATTTGAAAAAAAGAATCACAAAAAATTATTCATTAAAATGCACCCCCAAATGATCCATTTGTGATCACGATAAGACAATTTAAAAATTTGGAAAGGACCAAGACAAGAAGGGAGGCAACCCCTGCAGTGTCACAATTGTCAACAGACAACACTTCCACAATCTGAAAAACATTTTTAAATGTTTGAATATCCACCACATTCATACATTGTTAAAGAGGGAAATTCAATGAGTGTTAATGAACCTTTACTAAAACAAAGCAGGAACTTGTTTGGTTACAAATGCACTTTTCAAATGCTCGGGGACTTAAGGACAGTGGTCACGACTTTGCAGGGATCTCAGTGGCGTTTGGTTGAGCTGAGCGACTGCATGATGACAACTATTTCACATTTAAAGACAAATTTTACACACAACCCTCTGAGGAACAAGCCAATAAGAGTTATCTTCCCAATTACATTTTTCCTAAGACTTTTGAATCTATAATTTGCAAGTGAACTTAAATTGAACAACGTGAAAGATGCATGTTTGTGAAACTGATGATCATGATACTTCGTCAGCCCGATATGTTACGATTTGGCAACAATTAAATAAAGTGATTACAATTGAATGGTTCACATTACGATAACCAGGTCCTGTATCTCAACACGCTTGTGTATGTAATTGTTAGAATGCGCTGTCTACATAAGACAGTGAATGGAGCTTGTTTGCAAAATAAAAATCGAAATGACAAAATGAAATTATTTTCGACGTTCTAACTCATCATTCTAAACATATCTTAATCAAAGACACTATGCTGAAAGGATGTTTTATATTCTTTATTCTATTAACTAAAAGCTTAGTCATCATCATGACAAAGTCATGAACACTGCAACAACATTCACAAACTCACACAGGTAAGAAGGCAGTTTAAAAGATATTGGCTAGAAATGTAAAGAATTGTTAAGTCTATACGTCGATATTTGTTTAATCGTATTTTTCACCCCAGCCTTCCCCTTGGATACGCCTATTTGGACGTTCCTAGTTTATAAGTATGTTGATATAGTCTAAAGTTCAAGTAATTGTCGACCAGTGGTCTACTTATGTCAGACACTATAACGTTAGCAGAACATTTTGTCTGACGGGCCATATATTAATGTTCCACCTTTGAATTTAAATTTGAAAAAACCCAGAATTATCTAACGGTAGGTATTTCTCCGAATTAAATAACAAAAGAATACTTTTGTTAAGAGTTTTAACTATTAAATCGTCAATCCAACCGAAAGTACCGTAACTCGTGACTTTGTGTAAGCATGTTAGTTTGTTGTATTTACATGCCAAAGTGCGCTTGAAATGTATGTTGAATAATGTTATGCTCAATGAAATATACACACAATATACATGTAAATCAAGCAACTATGCATTATAAGGCTATAAGACTTAGTTCTTAAATGAAAGCGTATTATTCAACAGACAATTTGCTGTTTCCGAGAAGTTTCAAACGCAGTGGTATTAAAGAGGATATTATATTTCTGTAAATTATTCTACAGACGATTTACTGTTTCCGTGAATTTTCGGACGCAGTATAGGATATTATATTTCTACATATTCACGCCATATTTGAGATTACACTTTTCTCTTTTCTAATTGTAATTTGATGAGAATGTAAACAAAAATCAAATATTATTGTTTGGAATAAGGACATTCAGGTAGATTGTCATATATGTGCCTACCTGTGAAAGTTAATACTTTACAAAGCGGCGTTAAAACCATGCCAACGTCACCTAACATTTAATTTAATATTGGTTCAGAGTAAATCATTTAACGACATTTGATGTCACTGACTTCTTTCAAACTTAAACAAAATTTGATATTTTATTAGTTTCAAACAAATCATTTGCAATTAAACTTCTTTGTTGTAGGTGATTGAATCAAGCCTACGTTTTGAAAACCATGAGATGTAAAGTACAACGATTACAAAGAGCTGTGTGTTAAAAGACCTGTATATTACCAACTATACTAACAGTATACATACGAAATCATACAGGAGGACACGATACCAATTTGATATGTGCAGAAAACATTGAGACAATCATATCAGCTAAAAGACACACATTCAAACAGGAGAGAAGTCATAAACATATGCTGACAGTAATAAATAAGTAACACTATCACCTGCAAGGATAAATCAGAATCTACACTGGAGAGAAACCACAACCAGTTGAAGGACCATGTGAGCTCAAGATGAACGACGGATTTCACACTGGAGAGAAGCCACACAAGAGAGAGTGGAAAATCCTTTGCACTATCAGATCACCTACAGAAACAGAAACATGAGCATTCATACTGGCGAGAAACCATACAAGTGTTGTGTGTGTGGGAAAACATTTACACAGTTAACTCGCCTGAGAAAACACATGAACGTTCATACTGGAGAGAAACCATACAAGTGCTGTGTGTGCTGTAAAACATTTACACAGGCAAATGGCCTGAAAAGCCGTATGAGAATTCATACTGGAGAGAGACCATACACGTGTAGTGAGTGTGGTAAGACATTTACACAGTCAAGTAGCCTGAAAAACCACATTAAAATTCATACTGGAGAGAGGCCATACACGTGCAGTCTGTGTGGTAAAACATTTAGTGAATCGGGAAGGGAAAGTTGCAGAGACACATGAGAATTCATACTGGGGAGAGACCATACAAGGGTAGTGTTTGTAGTAAAACATTTAGACAATCAGCTGGCTTGCAAAAACATATGAGAATTCATACCCAGGAGAAGCCGTACAAGTGTAGTGAGTGTGGTAAAACATTTACACAATCAGGTAATTTGCAAGAACACATGAGAATTCATACGGGGGAGAAACCATACAAGTGTAGTGTGTGTGGTAAAACATTATCACCATCAAGTAACCTGCAAAGACACATGAGAATTCATACGGGGGAGAAACCATACAAGTGTAGTGTGTGTGGTAAAACATTCACACAATCAGGTCATCTGCAAGAACATAAGAGAATTCATACTGGGGAGAAATCACACCAGTGTAGTGTATGTGGTAAAACATTCACGCAATCAGGTAACCTGCAAACACACATGAAAATTCATACTGATGTGAGACCGTACTGATGTAGTGTGTGTGTGTGTGTGTGTGCGTGTGTGTGTGATAAAACATTCACACAATCAGGTCAACTGCAAAGACAAATGGTAATTCATACTGGAGGGACACCATACGTGGAGTATTTTCTGGTATAATATCAATAGAATAAGGTAGCCTGTAGAGACACACCAAAGTTCAAACTGGAGTGATTCATGCCGGTTTAGTGTTTTGTGGTAAACACTTTTATAACCAGGCAACCTGCAGAGACACATGAGAGTTCATATTGGATATAGACCATTCAAATTTAGTGTTTTATGGTAAAACATAATTAGAATCAGGCAAGCTGCAGATATACATGGGAGTTCATTCTGGGTAGAAACCATACAAGTGAAGTACGTGTTGCATCAAGTAAGGACTCAAACAATCAAGCATTGACAAGCAATCGATCGAATTGTCTGTCAGTCAGTCAATGTTTATTTCTCTCAAAACCGCCCACAGTGATACAAGAGAATACAAATAAATAAATTATGTATTACTTGAATAGACAAGAATGGTGATATCAATGATAGAGTCATTTTAACTTTCCAGAAACAATATGCGTTTGTACATAATTGAAATAAAATTCATTAACACAAAGGTGACATTCTGTATCGTAAGCTTTACATTAAGATATGTAAGTGTATTTCATCTGCTGTGGCGGGAAAATCACAGAGAGAGATGTTCTGTAACTCGGTAGTCCACACCATTTGCTGTGGCACAGAGAGAGATGTTCTGCCACTCTGTAGTCCACACCATTTGCTGTGGCACAGAGAGATATGTTCTGTAACTCTGTAGTCCACACCATTTGCTGTGGCACAGAGAGATATGTTCTGTAACTCTGTAGTCCACACCATTTGCTGTGGCACAGAGAGAGATGTTCTGCCACTCTGTAGTCCACACCATTTGCCACTTACTACTGAAAAGTAACCATTTCTTGCTTTTAAATTTCAAAGTCGGGAGATATAATGACTTTTGCAGAAGAAGATATTGTTCAAAAGGACACATTTCCTTAAAGGGGCATAATCATGCTGGTTGGGTCACATATACGTCCAGTGTTATAATTTGTGTTACTTAATTTTGAATTATCAAATTTAACCGAAAATAACCAGTTTAAGGTCAATCAGTTCAGTATAGCAAAAATACAACCCATCAAAGTCGTGGTCATGATCGAAAACCGGACAATGGACCTTGGCTTGCTGCAGCCATTAAGTCAAACGTAATTTCAAACTTTAATAAAGTACGAGGGGCGTTCAATAAGTGTTGCAAGCGGGGCATTGGTGTTTACATAAACAGTGTCAGCTTATAGCAGGTGTTACTATAGTCAAAACATAACATTGACACATGTCAAAACAATTTCTAGACATAACAATTATTTAGATATAATAGCTGCGCTGACCTAGGGGTCTCCATAATCATGGATTCTCTCAAACATGAACAACGCGCTGTGATCAAGTTCCTTACTAAAGAGAGATGCAAAGCTACAGAAATACATAATCGTATGTGTAATGTGATGGGTAAGGATGCTTCTAACTTTTCAACAGTTAGTCGCTGGTCTCTTCAGTTCAAGCGGGGCAGGGAGTCCTTAGACGATGACCCACGGTCAGGCAGGCCATCTGAAGTCACCCGACCGGAAGTTATTGCCGCTATCGAAAGACGAATTTTAGCTGACCGCCGTGTCAAAGTTTCTGAACTCTCTTTGGAATTCCAGATATCAGTTGGAAGTGTTGAAAAAATAATTCATGACCATCTTGGTATGTCCAAGGTATCTGCAAGATGGGTACCCAGAAACCTCACAGCACAAGATCGCCAGAAAAGAACCGAAAGTTGCATGGAGCTCCTGGATCGGTTTAATGCGGATGAAGCCAGGTTTTTGTCTCGTCTGGTGACAGGTGACGAAACCTGGATCCACCACTGGGACCCGGAAACTAAACTGGAATCCAAGCAATGGAAGCACCCGAGTTCACCGCCTCCCCTGAAGTTTCGCACTCAACCATCAGCTGGCAAGGTTATGGCGACAATCTTTTGGGATGCAAAAGGCATATTATTAATTGATTACTTGCCAACCAAAACTACAATGAATGGTCAATATTATGCCAACCTAATGCAAGAATTGCGAAAGACAATTCGACAGAAACGCCGTGGAATGTTGACACGGGCTGTTCTGATTTTGCATGACAACGCTCCAGTCCACAAGTCAAGAGTTGCACAGGCCGCTATACGTGATTGTGGATTCGAACAGCTTAACCACCCACCCTATAGCCCAGACCTAGCCCCCAGTGACTACTTCCTGTTCAGAAACCTGAAATCCGCCCTACGTGGAAGGCACTTCCGGGATGACGAAGACGTCAAAGCTGCCACAGAGGCGTGGTTAGGGGGGCAAACGGAAGACTTCTACAAAAGCGGCATCAAAGGTCTTAAAGAGAAATGGAATAAGTGTATTGAGGTGAAGGGTAACTATATTGAAAAATAAAAGTAAAAAATTGACTACGCGAGTTTGTTTTATATTGAAGTTGCAACACTTATTGAACGCCCCTCGTAGATAGGAAGACGGATTTGCTTTATGGCGTTTAATTGGTCTGATAACGAGTACATACGTGAGATAGAGCCATAATTGTCGGCTACTACATATGTAGACCGTTCCTTGGTTTTCATTCAGTGAAACACATATTACATATATTAAGCATTTGGAGGTGAATATGAAAGTCAAGTAAGAAGATATAACCTAAACCAGCACCTTTTGCAATGTGGCACATTTTAAAACAAAATATAATATCCTGCCAAACTGATCATGCATCTTAAAAATATAGACAGTTTATTCCTCTAAAACTATTGAGAAGGATTGATAAAATGATCTCTCAATGTTATTTCTTCTTGTGAGGAAACCCAGTGAGTAATATCTGAAGACAATCACTCAGTCCGCATCTATTCAAAATATAAACAATCAAGGTGTGTCGAATTTAAAAGTTGCCCTTAGCGGGATGTGATGTTATAATGAAAATGAGTCAACACTGAAATAAAATATCAGCTGAACTCGAATCTCGATATCTCGTATAATGTGTTAATTTTTAGCTCATCAGGCCTGAAAGGCCCGATGGGCTTATGGCATGGCATGGCGTCCGGCGTCCGTCCGTCCGTCCATCCGTCTGTAAACTTTTCGCTTTTTCGACTTCTTCTCCAGAACCAATGACTCTAGAGAGCTGAAATTTTATGTGCAGACTCCTTGGCCAATGGGGATTCTAAATTGTAGATTTCGTGACCCCGTGACCCAAAATGGGGTCACAGGGGTCACATCCTTAAAAACCTATTTTCATCTTCTTCTCCAGTTTCAAAAGGTTTAGAGAGCTGAAAAGTTGTGTGCAGACTCCTTGGCCAATGGGGATTCTAAATTGTAGATTTCGTGACCCCGTGACCCAAAATGGGGTCACAGGGGTCACATCCTTAAAAACCTATTTTCATCTTCTTCTCCAGTTTCAAAAGGTTTAGAGAGCTGAAAAGTTGTGTGCAGACTCCTTGGCCAATGGGGATTCTAAATTGTAGATTTGTGACCCTGTGACTCCAAATGGGGTCACAGTGGTCATGATCTAAGAACCTATCTTTTGCTTGTAAACAATAACTTAAATAACTTAAATATTCAACTTGAGATAGTAAATCAATGAAAACCTGATGAGCTACAGAGCCCATGGCTCTATTTTTTTATAGGATACATTAGTTTATATATATTTTCAGATAATATCTTAAACTTAAGCACCATCGGGTACTCATCCTACAAGACTTTGATTCTGAAGACAGTTGACTATTGGTGACCTGCAAAGGATGAGATAAAATTACAGTAATTTTTATGAGAGAGATGAATATATGCATTACCGTTACATAAGACAACCTATATGATTACACTTGTGTATCTATCGAAAGACGTTATATTAAGAAATCTTTGTAAATTTTAATTCTTAGCGGAAAACACAAGACTGTTGATCTTAAAGATGTCCCTCTTAGATCAAATTTCATACATATATGTTTCATAAAAATGGGGTGCTAAAATCGCTATTTCAAGAGGGTGTTTTGGACATAATTGTTTACATTTGAAATTAGAATTTACAAAATATGGAAATTATGTTTATAAAAGGTGTTGTTGACATAATGTACCACCTTGAACTATAATTCGTTGACGCGTGGATACTGTAGGACGTCGTAAAGACAAACTTTATTTCGCTCTCCTATCTCGCCTAATTAAGGAGATTCCAAAAGGACGATTTTTTAAAAGCCGAACGGACAATTAAGGTTTGCTGGCTTCTGAACACAACATGTAGCTATGTTTCAGTCGTATTAATCATGTGTTGATTAAACTATATTGCCTTTTTGTTGGTAGCGTTTCTTTTCGCCGCTAATTTATAAACGATTTGAATCTAGATTTTTGTGTCGAAACGTCTCCTCTAAAGAATAAAGAAGTTGTATATCCATAACATTGTGTCTATTCTTCAATCAGGTGGTAGCGTACCGCTTAAATTTCAAAATCGGAATTTAGTTAAATGTGGTAGCCATGTGAATAAAATGTAAATGTATATCAAAGTATTGGGATACAGTTAATGGTGACTGGACATATCTCCTAGAATACCTTGATCTCACATAATCCAAACCTTTCATAGAATAAATTTTCTATGAATCATGCACAACTACGCCAACATATTTTGAAATACCATTATATTTTTAATAAAAGGAAAGTTTCTCTAATAGCAATCACTTAAAGACAAATATGTATTGTTACATCTGGTACGTGCGACATTACACCTAAGGAAAAGTATCATATCGTCGATTTTGATCATGTGCGACTCTCAACTGTAGGTGTATCTCTTTGATAATCTAAAACGACCATTACTATATCTAATTAAAGTTTCACGCTCAGGTTTAGATGCAAATGTTCGGTTTGGATTAATTGGGATTACCTTCATTTTATCCCACTGCTACAATTATTAATCTGTTTATTATATTTCCTATATTTTCATTTGAGACATCAGTTAAGCAGTATTGAACAAGAGCCACCGTCATTTCAAGTAAATTGTCAAAAAGGTTATTTGCAACACCAAGACAAATTCGTTTGGTTTCACCAGAATTCTGAAAAAATACATCGTCTATACGACTAATACGACGTTAGAATTTTATATAAAAAAAGGCAATTGTGCTTCATAGAAATTATTTCAAAATTGAGCATAGTTTATTAAAGAACTTACATACTAAATACAGACTTTTCGAAGTGCCATTCTTCCTGTGTCAATAACTAAAGGAAATCAAGTAGTATATTAACAACTACAATCTCCAAATTTAATGCATTATCAGAATACCTAAACCAAATCAAATAAAACCACAGTCTTAATTTGTCGAATTTGTCAACTCCGATATGGCTATTATAGGCCACCATACATGGATTATTCACGTAGTTGTAAATGTTCTTCTGACTCATGACGTCATGGCTATGTACACAAATATACCGATTGGAATAAAATACTGCGAAGAAATATGTTTAAAAACAATCGGATGTTCCTCCTACTTCTATATGACATCTGACCTTCTGTGCCACGTGACTGGAGATGAAACCTTCAAGGTTGACTTATGTCTTTAACGTAACAGGGGTAGATAAATGTGTCTCAATTTGAATAACAATACAAATAGACATTATTATTGAGTGTCAAGTACATCATGAACTTTAATTTGTGCCATATGACCTTTTTGTAGAGATTTTACAAGCGGTTCTGATTTCGTATTTGGACATACTTTGCTCCTGTGCTTTGAGATGTCAACCACCAACGAGGTGTCATGGCCCCTAGGACCTGGAGCTAGTGTCAGTGTTTCTTTAGGGTGTTAACCGCTCGTTTGCTTTTATATCTGTCAGCTGATGTATCTTTACTTGTCATTTAGTCATTTATTTACCTAAACGTCAGTTTCATTCTTGCCACACTTTCATTCAATGAAGAATGTAACTCGAAACCACGAAACCATTAAACAGGCTGTATTGATGATAAAGACGTTAATATTATGTTAAGACTGACAAGTTGGCGTATTGTTGGTAGCATGCAATATTAGAGTTAAAACTAAATTATAAGTATCTTTATTGAATCACCAACAGAGATTTGATACGAAATCTGTTGTTTGTGATCCATGTACGTTTCAAATTATTTTGATGATCATCACTTATTTTATCGATATTAATTCTGAACCACATGTACGCCACGGATCTCGTTGGAACCATTCCCATCTCACAGAGGTTACTCCATTCAGTGCTTCTAGCATTACCTCTGTTGCATAAGGAACATAGTTTACGATTCTCGCAAAATCCTCAATCAAGCCATCAGATACGGCGAAAACGTTGATTACGGCTTGTGCTGGGAACTCATTGTAATTAGAAATCTGACAATAAGTGTTAATATTGATACTCTACGGTAACCCCGATGTTTTCTGCAACTTCTTAACTGATTTCAACTCTGTTTCATAAAAAGCGTCTAGATAAGTCTATATTTTGCTTCCGTTTTCAAATCATGTCGGTTACTAGGAAGTGGTCTGCTACAGTATCGTCACATGACCATACCAAACGACAGGGTAGACAATGCTTAATACTTATGTCAGAAATGAAAAGTAAAAACAAATCATATTCGAAAACACTAAGCTGCAAGACAAAGACTACTTTTGAAATTTGTCCCATTTTTTGGGCATACTATATATACATTTATTATATTTTGGGTAAAATACATCACTTTTATATACAATCATTTTGTTTGAATTGCATCACTATTATATACGATTATTTCGTTTGACAAATCATCTTGTTTGAATTGCATCAATATTTGATGAATTATTAAATACATTAATTTTGTTTAAATTGCATCACTATTAATTGTTTGAATAACATATCTGTTATTGTTTTTACAATCATTTTGTTTAAAATATACATCACTTTTACATTCAATTATTTTGTTTAGTTGCATCACTATTATATACAATTATTTTCTTTGAAAAATCATTTTGTTTGAATTGCATCAATATCTAATATATTCAGTTTGTTTGAATTGCATAACTATTGAATACATTCATTTTGTTTAAATTGCATCACTATTATTTACGATCACTTTGTTTTAATTGCATCACTATTATATTGTTGTGAACATACTTCCAACAAACATCAACTTTCGACACAAACTGTTCAATGGGATTTCAAGTTATCAAGACTAGAAGCGGAAGGTACATTTGTAGTTCACTGATAACTTTATCTGTGGAAACCAAATATGAGAGATAATTTAGTTTCAGCATATATTAGTTTATAGTACTACATTCCCTGTAAATCCACGTTCTGCCCCCTTAACAAACCCGACATGTTTCACCTCATTGATATTTTATGGTTTTACGGTATTCACATTGCTGAAAATATGGTGAGGATTACCACCCAAGCTAATGTCAGTTAGTCAAACACAATCGATGGCAAGTTCTGATTTTGCGTACTATATTATGGCCTTAAAGGTGCATCCATTGTGTTTCATAAAATTTTAGTTGGCTTTAATGCGTTCTAACTCACCATATGTGCTGTCTACAATACAAATAAATTCACTCAGCTTACATATTCATCCCCAATCGCCAAATATATCATAATTACTAGCTTCCAATTAAATTTGAGTAACATCATTATGCATGTGCAAAAACCGAAACTACACGTCCCATTTACATGCACAGTAGTTATGTGACCTTTTAAACATTATCAACTCAAATTTGTCTTCTTGTCTGTTATAAATAAGATTCCAAAATTACGTTTGACTCATTGACGCGCGCCACAAGCTGTGCATTGTCCAGTTTTCGATCAGAAATCACTACTTTTACCTTCATATCGTCAATATGCTAAGTCTACTATCACCAAAATGGTAGTTTTCGGTAACAGTCGGTACTTCTCGATAAAGTAACACCATTTATAACGTTTGCAATATGTGACCCCCAACAACACAATGGATGTACCTTTAGGGCCACTTCAGATAACATTTTAGACTTTTCGATTTGTTTAAGAAGGAACGTATTGTTAAAGGTTTTGCATTTAAACATGTAAGTGGCTAATGCTGCACTTGGAAAATACCAAAAATATGTACTGAGTGTGTAATTCCAAATATAAACAATATGTTTGAGTCTTCATTCGTGTCAATGTCTTCTTCAAGGTGTCCCAAAGAGTGGGCGTCAAACAAAAGAAACCGGGACAGAAGGGATTATCTACATGCCCTACAAGAAACCAACACAAGTACTTCACATTTATTATCCTGCAAGTAACTCCCATACAATGGTGAACATTGGTCCGAAAAGGAGAATCGCAAAAATTGCTGACTTTTCAACGGCCAAGATTGTTTTGTACTCAGCGTTTAGACAAGCGTGGATACTTGATTGGTAACCAGACTCGACTCGACTGAACGTTTTAACCGGCTGGAAAAGTCTTGTCTTGAGCGAAGAAAAAGGAGAGCTTGAACTATAAGAACTTGACCGTGAACTTTAAAGTCTCGTTGTGCTCGAGATAGAATGTGACAGGAAGACAAAAACCATATATGTCCTTCGTAGAGACAAGCTCCAACTTATCGGTAACCGTTCCTTTCATAAACATATACCATACCGGAATAAAACGCAAGATATCGCCAGAGCGAGCCTCGACGATACATATATTGCTGAAAGTCTGAAAGTGCGAAGTTTCAACAGGTATAACGAGTCCATGAGAGATGTGCTAACGGTTGCCAACGGTGTGTTAATTTTAAAATATTGCCACGGAAGCTTGTTTCTGTCTTGTAGGATTAATGATGGAACTGTTATACTGAATATAATGACACTTTAAAACGTTTGGCAACAATTGAAGTCAACCGACGAGTGTTAATTGCTTCCTAGTTATGATAGAACACAAATACTGGATCCCGTTCCACACATCAATAGTAGAGTTACAACCAAGTGTAATTGTAACCTTTGTTCGTATAGGTTACAACATATACTGATGCTCCATCAAGTGTAATTGTAACCTTTGATCATATAGGTTACAACAGACACTGATGCTCCATCAAGTGTAATTGTAACCTTTGATCGTATAGGTTACAACAGATACTGATGCTCCATCAAGTGTAATTGAAACCTTTGATCGTATAGGTTACAACAGATACTGATGCTCCATCAAGTGTATTTGTAACCTTTGATCGTATAGGTTACAACAGATACTGATACTCCATCAAGTGTATTTGTAACCTTTGATCATATAGGTTACAAAAGATACTGATGCACCATCAAGTGTATTTGTAACCTTTGATCGTATAGGTTACAACAGATACTGATGCTCCACCAAGTGTAATTGTAACCTTTGATCGTATAGGTTACAACAGATACTGATGCTCCATCGAGTGTATTTGTAACCTTTGATCGTATAGATTACAACAGATACTGATGCTCCATCAAGTGTATTTGTAACCTTTGATCATATAGGTTACAACATATACTGATGCTCCATCAAGTGTATTTATAACCTTTGATCGTATAGGTTACAACAGATACTGATGCTCCATCAAGTGTAATTGTAACCTTTGATCGTATAGGTTACAACAGATACTGATGCTCCACCAAGTGTAATTGTAACCTTTGATCATATAGGTTATAACAGATACTGATGCTCCATCAAGTGTAATTGTAACCTTTGATCGTATAGGTTACAACAGATACTGATGCTCCATCAAGTGTAATTGAAACCTTTGATCGTATAGGTTACAACAGATACTGATGCTCCATCAAGTGTATTTGTAACCTTTGATCGTATAGGTTACAACAGATACTGATGCTCCATCAAGTGTATTTGTAACCTTTGATCATATAGGTTACAAAAGATACTGATGCACCATCAAGTGTATTTGTAACCTTTGATCGTATAGGTTACAACAGATACTGATGCTCCACCAAGTGTAATTGTAACCTTTGATCGTATAGGTTACAACAGATACTGATGCTCCATCGAGTGTATTTGTAACCTTTGATCGTATAGGTTACAACAGATACTGATGCTCCATCAAGTGTATTTGTAACCTTTGATCATATAGGTTACAACAGATACTGATGCTCCATCAAGTGTATTTGTAACCTTTGATCGTATAGGTTACAACAGATACTGATGCTCCATCAAGTGTAATTGTAACCTTTGATCGTATAGGTTACAACAGATACTGATGCTCCACCAAGTGTAATTTTAACCTTTGATCATATAGGTTATAACAGATAATGATGCTCCATCAAGTGTAATTGTTACCTTTGATCGTATAGGTTACATTAGATACTGATGCTCCATCAAGTGTAATTGTAACCTTTGATCATATAGGATACAACAGATACTGATGTTCCATCAAGTGTATTTGTAACCTTTGATCATATAGGTTACAACAGACACTGATGCTCCATCAAGTGTAATTGTAACCTTTGATCATATAGGTTACAACAGATACTGATGCTCCATCAAGTGTAATTGTAACCTTTGATCATATAGGTTACAACAGATACTGATGCTCCATCAAGTGTATTTGTAACCTTTGATCATATAGGTTACAACATATACTGATGCTCCATCAAGTGTATTTGTAACCTTTGATCATATAGGTTACAACAGATACTGATGCTCCATCAAGTGTATTTGTAACCTTTGATCAAATAGGTTACAACAGATACTGATGCTCCATCAAGTGTATTTGTAACCTTTGATCATATAGGTTACAACAGATACTGATGCTCCATCAAGTGTATTTGTAACCTTTGATCGTATAGGTTACAACAGATACTGATGCTCCACCAAGTGTAATTGTAACCTTTGATCGTATAGGTTACAACAGATACTGATGCTCCATCAAGTGTAATTGTAACCTTTGATCGTATAGGTTACAACAGATACTGATGCTCCACCAAGTGTAATTGTAACCTTTGATCGTATAGGTTACAACAGATACTGATGCTCCATCAAGTGTATTTGTAACCTTTGATCATATAGGTTACAACAGATACTGATGCTCCACCAAGTGTAATTGTAACCTTTGATCATATAGGATACAACAGATACTGATGTTCCATCAAGTGTATTTGTAACCTTTGATCATATAGGTTACAACAGATACTGATGCTCCATCAAGTGTAATTGTAACCTTTGATCATATAGGTTACAACAGATACTGATGCTCCATCAAATGTATTTGTAACCTTTGATCATATAGGTTACAACAGATACTGATGCTCCATCAAGTGTATTTGTAACCTTTGATCATATAGGTTACAACAGATACTGATGCTCCATCAAGTGTATTTGTAACCTTTGATCATATAGGTTACAACAAATACTGATGCTCCATCAAGTGTATTTGTAACCTTTGATCGTATAGGTTACAACAGATACTGATGCTCCATCAAGTGTATTTGTAAACTTTGATCGTATAGGTTACAACAGATACTGATGCTCCACAAAGTGTAATTGTAACCTTTGATCGTATAGGTTACAACAGATACTGGTGCTCCATCAAGTGTAATTGTAACCTTTGATCGTATAGGTTACAACAGATACTGATGCTCGTATAGGTTACAACAGATACTGATGCTCCATCAAGTGTATTTGTAACCTTTGATCATATAGGTTACAACAGATACTGATGCTCCACCAAGTGTAATTGTAACCTTTGATCATATAGGATACAACAGATACTGATGTTCCATCAAGTGTAATTGTAACCTTTGATCATATAGGTTACAACAGATACTGATGCTCCATCAAGTGTATTTGTAACCTTTGATCGTATAGGTTACAACAGATACTGATGCTCCATCAAGTGTATTTGTAACCGTTGATCGTATAGGTTACAACAGATACTGATGCTCCATCAAGTGTATTTGTAACCTTTGATCGTATAGGTTACAACAGATACTGATGCTCCATCAAGTGTAATTGTAACCTTTGATCATATAGGTTACAACAGATACTGATGCTCCATCAAGTGTATTTGTAACCTTTGATCGTATAGGTTACAACAGATACTGATGCTCCATCAAGTGTATTTGTAACCTTTGATCGTATAGGTAACAACAGATACTGATGCTCCATCAAGTGTATTTGTAACCTTTGATCGTTTAGGTTACAACAGATACTGATGCTCCATCAAGTGTATTTTTAACCTTTGATCGTATAGGTTACAACATATACTGATGCTCCATCAAGTGTATTTGTAACCTTTGATCATATAGGTTACAACAGATACTGATGCTCCATCAAGTGTAATTGTAACGTTTGATCGTATAGGTTACAACAGATACTGATGCTCCATCAAGTGTAATTGTAACCTTTGATCATATAGGTTACAACAGATACTGATGCTCCATCAAATGTATTTCTAACCTTTGATCATATAGGTTACAACAGATACTGGTGCTCCATCAAGTGTATTTGTAACCTTTGATCGTATAGGTTACAACAGATACTGATGCTCCATCAAGTGTATTTGTAACCTTTGATCGTATAGGTTACAACAGATACTGGTGCTCCATCAAGTGTATTTGTAACCTTTGATCGTATAGGTTACAACAGATACTGATGCTCCATCAAGTGTAATTGTAACCTTTGATCGTATAGGTTACAACAGATACTGATGCTCGTATAGGTTACAACAGATACTGATGCTCCATCAAGTGTATTTGTAACCTTTGATCGTAAAGGTTACAACAGATACTGATGCTCCATCAAGTGTAATTGTAACCTTTGATCATATAGGTTATAACAGATACTGATGCTCCATCAAGTGTATTTGTAACCTTTGATCGTATAGGTTACAACAGATACTGATGTTCCATCAAGTGTATTTGTAACCTTTGATCATATAGGTTACAACAGATACTGATGCTCCATCAAGTGTATTTGTAACCTTTGATCGTATAGGTTACAACAGATACTGATGCTCCATCAAGTGTAATGGTAACCTTTGATCATATAGGTTACAACAGATACTGATGCTCCATCAAGTGTATTTGTAACCTTTGATCGTATAGGTTACAACAGATACTGATGCTCCATCAAGTGTATTTGTAACCTTTGATCGTATAGGTTACAACAGATACTGATGCTCCATCAAGTGTATTTGTAACCTTTGATCGTTTAGGTTACAACAGATACTGATGCTCCATCAAGTGTATTTTTAACCTTTGATCTTATAGGTTACAACATATACTGATGCTCCATCAAGTGTATTTGTAACCTTTGATCATATAGGTTACAACAGATACTGATGCTCCATCAAGTGTAATTGTAACCTTTGATCGTATAGGTTACAACATATACTGATGCTCCATCAAGTGTAATTGTAACCTTTGATCATATAGGTTACAACAGATACTGATGTCCCATCAAGTGAATTTGTAACCTTTGATCATATAGGTTACAACAGATACTGATGCTCCATCAAGTGTATTTGTAACCTTTGATCGTATAGGTTACAACAGATACTGATGCTCCATCAAGTGTATTTGTAACCTTTGATCGTATAGGTTACAACAGATACTGATGCTCCATCAAGTGTATTTGTAACCTTTGATCATATAGGTTACAACAGATACTGATGCTCCATCAAGTGTAATTGTAACCTTTGATCGTATAGGTTACAACAGATACATATGTTCCTTCAAGTGTATTTGTAACCTTTGATCGTATAGGTTACAACAGATACTGATGCTCCATCAATTGTATTTGTAACCTTTGATCGTATAGGTTACAACAGATACTGATGCTCCATCAAGTGTAATTGTAACCTTTGATCGTATAGGTTACAACAGATACTGATGCTCCATCAAGTGTATTTGTAACCTTTGATCGTATAGGTTACAACAGATACCGATGCTCCATCAAGTGTAATTGTAACCTTTGTTCGTATAGGTTACAACATATACTGATGCTCCATCAAATGTATTTGTAACCTTTGATCGTTTAGGTTACAACAGATACTGATGCTCCATCAAGTGTATTTTTAACCTTTGATCTTATAGGTTACAACATATACTGATGCTCCATCAAGTGTATTTGTAACCTTTGATCATATAGGTTACAACAGATACTGATGCTCCATCAAGTGTAATTGTAACCTTTGATCGTATAGGTTACAACATATACTGATGCTCCATCAAGTGTAATTGTAACCTTTGATCATATAGGTTACAACAGATACTGATGTCCCATCAAGTGAATTTGTAACCTTTGATCATATAGGTTACAACAGATACTGATGCTCCATCAAGTGTATTTGTAACCTTTGATCGTATAGGTTACAAC
Organism: Gibbula magus; assembly: GCA_936450465.1. NCBI lineage: Eukaryota > Metazoa > Mollusca > Gastropoda > Trochida > Trochidae > Gibbula > Gibbula magus. Next base: position 39,093,832 of record OW388295.1, read on the forward strand.
AGATACTGATGCTCCATCAAGTGTATTTGTAACCTTTGATCGTATAGGTTACAACAGATACTGATGCTCCATCAAGTGTATTTGTAACCTTTGATCGTTTAGGTTACAACAGATACCGATGCTCCATCAAGTGTAATTGTAACCTTTGTTCGTACAGGTTACAACAGATACTGATGCTCCATCAAGTGTATTTGTAACCTTTGATCGTTTAGGTTACAACAGATACTGATGCTCCATCAAGTGTATTTTTAACCTTTGATCTTATAGGTTACAACATATACTGATGCTCCATCAAGTGTATTTGTAACCTTTGATCATATAGGTTACAACAGATACTGATGCTCCATCAAGTGTAATTGTAACCTTTGATCGTATAGGTTACAACATATACTGATGCTCCATCAAGTGTAATTGTAACCTTTGATCATATAGGTTACAACAGATACTGATGTCCCATCAAGTGAATTTGTAACCTTTGATCATATAGGTTACAACAGATACTGATGCTCCATCAAGTGTATTTGTAACCTTTGATCGTATAGGTTACAACAGATACTGATGCTCCATCAAGTGTATTTGTAACCTTTGATCGTATAGGTTACAACAGATACTGATGCTCCATCAAGTGTATTTGTAACCTTTGATCGTTTAGGTTACAACAGATACTGATGCTCCATCAAGTGTATTTTTAACCTTTGATCTTATAGGTTACAACATATACTGATGCTCCATCAAGTGTATTTGTAACCTTTGATCATATAGGTTACAACAGATACTGATGCTCCATCAAGTGTAATTGTAACCTTTGATCGTATAGGTTACAACATATACTGATGCTCCATCAAGTGTAATTGTAACCTTTGATCATATAGGTTACAACAGATACTGATGTCCCATCAAGTGAATTTGTAACCTTTGATCATATAGGTTACAACAGATACTGATGCTCCATCAAGTGTATTTGTAACCTTTGATCGTATAGGTTACAACAGATACTGATGCTCCATCAAGTGTATTTGTAACCTTTGATCGTATAGGTTACAACAGATACTGATGCTCCATCAAGTGTATTTGTAACCTTTGATCATATAGGTTACAACAGATACTGATGCTCCATCAAGTGTAATTGTAACCTTTGATCGTATAGGTTACAACAGATACATATGTTCCTTCAAGTGTATTTGTAACCTTTGATCGTATAGGTTACAACAGATACTGATGCTCCATCAATTGTATTTGTAACCTTTGATCGTATAGGTTACAACAGATACTGATGCTCCATCAAGTGTAATTGTAACCTTTGATCGTATAGGTTACAACATATACTGATGCTCCATCAAGTGTATTTGTAACCTTTGATCGTATAGGTTACAACAGATACCGATGCTCCATCAAGTGTAATTGTAACCTTTGTTCGTATAGGTTACAACAGATACTGATGCTCCATCAAGTGTATTTGTAACCTTTGATCGTATAGGTTACAACAGATACTGATGCTCCACCAAGTGTAATTGTTACCTTTGATCATATAGGTTACAACAGATACTGATGCTCCATCAATTGTATTTGTAACCTTTGATCGTATAGGTTACAACAGATACTGATGCTCCATCAAGTGTATTTGTAACCTTTGATCGTATAGGTTACAACAGATACTGATGCTCCATCAAGTGTAATTGTAACCTTTGATCATATAGGTTACAACAGATACTGATTATCCGTCAACTGTAAGTGTTTTGATAAAGCATGTTGTCTAAAACAAAATAAGTGTTCTGAAGATAAGAGGAATAAGAGTTTGTATTAAACGATTAGTAATATCAATTTTGGTTCGTGAATACGATGTAGATGTATTTATAAACCAATTAAAAAATAGCACAGATAAAGGTGTGTACTTTTGTTAGTCAATCAGCTTTAAACACGTTTGTATCTTTATATGTAACGTAACATGTACTGTCAAAAAAACAAAGTATTCAACTTGTTATTCAAAGCCAAAATGATTCCCATAATGTTAAAGGTCACGCTTACCAGGACAGCTGCATCCCGGAATTCCGTTCATCTACTTGTGTATATTAGAGCAAATATCATGTAATCTGACGTTCACTGTATAATCAATACAATAACATCACATACAATCACAATTAATCATCTTATCTTTCCAGTCTTCGCGTTTATATGATGCTTCAAAGACATCCCAAATTACATGATATTTGCACTAAAATACACATTAGGTGAACAAACATTTTTAGTGTAGTAACACTCGATGATTCAGACTGGATGCTTTCTGTTGATAGTAATGATATTCAACATCGTTAATAGCCCTGCTCCATAATACACTCTACATGTAGATCCTGATATACACCAAGAAACCAATTCTTAAAATAAGATAAGCATTATTTGGACAGCTAAATTTTACAGAATAGAGATGTCTACAAATATATATTTTGTGAAGCACAGTCGTGTTGTGGTTAGGTTGCTATCCTTTCTCTACAAACGATTGGGTTCGAACTCCGTAGGAGACACCTAACATTTGTGACCTTTATCTCACACTGTGTTGTGTCCTTGATAAAGCCACTCCAGTCATATTGCATTGATTCTTTCCAGCTGTTTGAATGGGTACCTGAACACGGGTGACCTGAGAGAGAGAGAGCATATTATCATCATGTGATCAAATCTATCCAATTAATGGTGCTTACCAATTTAACAGCTTCACTAATTTTTCATTCTTATTGTCTACAGATAACAAATAGATCATTGAATTGTGATTTCCCAATAGGAACAACCTGTGATTAGATTAGAGTTATCTGCCCTTGGTTTGAAACCGATAGGTTTGGGATCCTCCAAAACTGTGATCAACAGGAGATATCGTTTGGGGGATCACGCTTTGTGTATATCGTTTTGACAGTAACATTTGCAAAATGCCCGTAGACCGTCAACCACATGACATCACGATGCTTTTACTTTACTTTGCATATATGTTGGTCATGAGCATATTGAATTTTCTCTTCCAACTCGGACCAGGCTTCAAATACATCTTTCCAGAATGAGCTAATGAGTTTAGGAATATGTTGCGTCCTAAGATACGTTGGTCCCATTTCAACGGGAGTTAACATACTCGTTTCATTTCATGTATATATAAGATGTTTTAAGTTTGAATCTTGTACATATAATCTCCCGCCAGGGGCACGGCAACTTTGTTCTACACGCAGTAATGTTTGGGTGCAATGCTACACTGAATTTCAGCGTAGTACCACCCATGGTTCGCTAGTTCCAGCCGATGCTCGCAGGTTTCACCACAGTGCATAGCCACATGGCGTTGCGGGCTTTCTCCCTGCCATAATACTAGCCGCCGCGATATAATTGAAATACTCTTGAAAGCGGCGTTAAACCCCAACTCACTCACTCACTCACTACATATAATCTTCTGATCCATGATATTTTCTGGGACTTTATTGTTTCAAGCAAAGCAGGCATTTTCAAACCACCTTCCTGGTACGTTTTCATCATCTAGCATCGTTTTATTTTGTCAGGTTTGCCTTTCAAAATGAAGGACTAACATTTGCGTTGCAGATTTGTTATTGTTCCTTGTCTTGGATTCGCAAGGAAGTGAAAAGATGGTTAAGCTTTGGTAATATTAGACTTTTTAGAATTGTAATTCTTTCCAAAGGTGTAATGTCTCTCAGAGACCAAAGCTTAATTTCTTTTTCAATTGCCTTTAGCTTATCTTTGTAGTTTCTTTCTACCATTTCTGCTTTGTTATGTTGAAATAGAATACCTAGCAGTACAAAGGGTTTTTGAGTCTAGTCTGGTTGTATTCTCTGCAATATTGCAAACTTATGTATTGTTTTGAGCCTATCCAGATAATTTTATTTTTGTCAATATTCATTTCGAGTCCAGAGAATGATGCGTATAATTCGAGTACTTTTAATGTTTCTCTAAACGATGTTTCAGTGCCATCTAGAATTAATGTGGTATCATCAGCAAACTGTTCGATACCTTTCATTGTTTTCCTTTTATCTTTTTATTATGTCTCAACATGTGGGCCAGGATTTCTCCTGCAATGAGGAATATATAGGGCAAAAGAGGATCACCTTGTCTACATCCTTGTGTAATTTGAAAGAATTCTGATGGAAACCCATTCACAAGAACACTGGAGTTTATGTTATAATATAAGATACCTATGGCAATAAAACACAGGCAGTCAATGGAACCGACATCGTGCTTTATGAGACAATAAAACATGCTCGTGATTTCAGACGAGAGTTAGAGCGTCGCTTAGCAAATGACGTCACATTTTACGACACTTTGATTGTTCAATGGTAGAGAATGTGTTAATATTTATATATTAATATAGTTTATACAAAGGGTGCTGGACGGAACGGCGACACGGCAAAACGGCAAAACAGCATAATATCTCCAAGGTTTTTTTTTATAGAAAAGCGAGTAACTATTTAAGGGCATCTCATATAAGAAATAGAAGACTCGTTGTTGTGCTTTATCGTAGAATAAAACATAGCAGAGAGTATAAAACACTCAGGGCTGCACCCTTCGTGTTTTATGCTCCCTTCTATGTTTTATTCAACGATAAAGCACGCCAACTCGTCTTCTATTTCTTAAGTAAAATGTTTTTAACCAACCTTTTATAGAAGGAGGTGAGGTGAGCTGGGGTTTAACGCCGCTTTCAAGAGAAGTTCACTTATACCGCGGCTGCTAGTATTATGGCAGGGAGAAAGCTCGCAACGCCATGTGGCTATGCATTGCGGTGAAACCTGCGAGCATCGGCTGGAACTAGCTAACCATGGGTGGTACTACGCTGAAATTCAGTGTAGCATTGCATCCAAACCTTACTGCGTGTAGAACAGTTCTCTACTGCAGACAAAGTTGCCGTGCCCCTGGCGGGATTCGAACCCCGGACCTCTTGATCCGAAGCCGAACGCGCTAACCACTGTGCTATCCCGCCCCCTTTATAGAAGGACTGAAATGAAAGAAATCAAAACATTTATCGATTAACGACCCATCTACCGAGTCCACTGCTTTTTCGAAGTCTATCAATATCAAAAGTCCTGGTCTGTTTGTAAAGTCTGTAAAATCCATAATGTCATTAACAAACCTTGTACATTCTCCTTTGTATCTGCCTTTCATAAACCCTTTTGGTCTTTGCTTATTATAGTGGGTAGTATCTTCTTAATGCGTGCAGGTATCAGCTGAAGCTAGGTTATACGATGTTTAGTAATGAAATAGGTCTAAAGTTTTTCAGATTTTCTTTTGATTTTTAGCTCATCAGGCCTGAAAGGCCCGATGGGCTTATGGCATGGCATGGTGTCTGGCGTCCGTCCATCCGTCAAACCGTCCGTAAACTTTTCACTTTTTCGACTTCTTCTCCAGAACCAATGACTCCACATAGCTGAATTTTATGTGCAGACTCCTTGACCAATGGGGTTTCTAAATTGTAGATTTCGTGACCCCATGACCCCAAATGGGGTCACAGGGGTCACATCCTTAAAAACCTATTTTCATCTTCTTCTCAAGTTCTAAATGGTCTAGAGAGCTGAAAAGATGTGTGCAGACTCTTTGGCCCATGAGGATTCTAAATTGTAGATTTCGTGACCCCGTAGCCCCGAATGGGGTCACAGGGGTCACATCCTTAAAAACCTATTTTCATCTTCTTCTCAAGTTCCAAAAGGTCTAGAGAGCTGAAAAGTTTTGTGCAGACTCATTGGCCAATGGGGATTCGAAATGGTAGATTTCGTGACCCAATGACCCCAAATGGGGTCACATCCTTAAAAACCTATTTTCATCTTCTTCTCCAGTTCCAAAAGGTCTAGAGAGCTGAAAAGTTGTGTAGAGACTCTTTGTTCAAAGGCGATTCTTAATTGTAGGATTGCAATTGGTGACCCTGTGATTCCAAATGTGGGTCACATGGGTCATGATCTAAAAACTTGTTTTTTGCTTGTTAACAATGTATTACTTGAGTTATTATATATTCAACCTTAGATATAAAAAAAAACCCAATGAAATCCTGATGAGCTACAGAGCCCATGGCTCTACTTTTAAAGGCTTTTCTTGTTTGGAAGGTTGTGTTGAATGTCTCTCATTTCAAAAACTGGGTGAAACGACGTCTTTGTAAACTCACGCCGCATAACTTTCTTCGCTCGCATGTCAATAACTGCACACTCCCGTTTTCGTTGGACCACAGTGGGTGGCCACATTATTACGTACACGTAACGTAATTCCCATAGACGTACGTGTTATTAAGCCGTTGCAAGAATAATTTTCATGATTCTCTTGTTTGTCGGTTAATTATGAAATCTTTACCAAAACATAGGAAATCATCTCAGCTCCAGATACATAATTTTCATAATATTTTCAGACAATTATTAACCCTCGTACGACTTTTTTCAGATGTATCTATGTATATGATGATGAAATATACATGCCTTCAAGCTCGTCTAATAGACCCCAGCAGTAATATGGCCACTCACCATCATTCCCCTTCAAGCTTGATAATGCATTGTGTTATGTGTCATGCATAAGTGTAAGTCTTGGATGTTCAATCATCGCAAATAATTACACTTTTAAATGATTTGAAAATAACTCTTTCGTACCGTGAGAATTCTACTGAACAATCCAACGAATCGTTCTATATGCTTCATAGATGAGTGTAATACTCACATTCTGGCCCTGTAAAGATGGCAGAACGTAATGTTTTGAATTTCATGCAAAATGAGTTGCGTGGCGACAAAGTGGATGAATATGACAATGAGCCAAGCGAAAATGACTCCGAGTCAGACGAGGAGTATATTCCTCCCAGTGATGATTCGGACATGAGTGATGTTGCAGCCAGTCCAGATGAGGTTTCCCCAACTGACGACAGTTCAGATGATGATTTGAATTCAACTGATGATTCGTTTTTGGCAAGAGATGGAACACGATGGTCAAAGGTTCCCCTTCCAACATCACGAACACCATCACGAAATATCATCAGACAAGCAAATCCAAAAGTGATGAACGTTGGCGGTCATATTGAAACCCCACTCCAAGCTTTCAGTCTGTTCTCTCCCAATGACGTGATTGATATAATTGTTACTTATACCAACATGTTCGCAAAGTCGAAAACAGTCCAATGGGTTGAAACGAACCGAGATGAAATCAGAGCTCTAATTAGCATTCTCATTATCAGAGGTGCTGTGGAGTATGAAGTATGGAGTTTCCATCATCAGATCAACAATGACCCGCAACCGCTTTCAAGCCCTACTTACATACTTGAGATTTGATGATCGGGAAGAGAGATTACAGAATCGCATGGATCATAAACTGGCACCCATACGAGAACTCTTCACCAAATTCAACAAGAACTTGAAGAAGTATTATTCACCAGGACCATATCTTACAGTTGATGAACAGTTGATGAGCAATTGATTCCTTTCCGTGGACGATGCAGTTTCAAGCAATACCTCCCTATGAAGCCCGACAAATACGGCTTGAAGCTGTTTTGGATTGTCGACGCAAAAACATTTTACCCATTGCAGTGCTATCCATATCTAGGGAAGGAAGATGGGAAAACACAGACTGGTTTGGGAGAAAAAGTTGTAATGCAACTCACAAGACCATATACAAAATCTGGAGGGAACATAACTATGGACAAACAATAGATTACGGTTGCAGGTCGACTTTCAGAATGCTGGTTTTCAGGTATGTATCAGTTTGTCGCCCTCAAGAAATCAAATTATGTGAAATGATCATGACACAATTGCCTATGGATTTCAAACTTCTTCTTTGGTGATGTATTTGAAACCGTTCAATGTCCAACTGACAGTGCATAATATAGTTGGAAAAACGATGTCAGTTGGAAATTGACACTTTGCAAATACCAGAATAAAGAGGTGTGAAATCCAAAAGAAACGTATTCATTGTTAAAGTCAAAATCTAAATGCAACTGAAATTGTGTATTTCACGCGTTGAACGTTGTTTTTATCACTCATGAAAACATTTTTCTTTTGTAGCTCCCACCAGTTGCAGCAGCTCCACCAGCGAAAGGACCAGCTAAGAGGAAGCGCTGTGGGATTTGTCCAAGGGAGACCGATAGGAAGTCATCCACCGTCTGTGCAAAGTGCAATAGAAATGTCTGTGTTGAATACAGCGTGGTTTTCTGTAAGCAGTGTAGTGGCTAGTCATAGTTAAAAGAAGAACAGATAAAGGAACTATGTGTGCAGTGTATTAAGAACATTTATTACCCATATGGTTGAAAATAACCGAGTTAATATTATTGATATGAGCACATGTGCACATATCACGTTTGCTTAGCAACAATTGTTTCACCGCGACTTCCCGTATTGTGTCGTCTGTGACGTCATATAACGATTGTTCGTGACGTCACTATACCTTGCCGTCAGCAAGAGAAGTGGGCCGCTTCCTGCCTATTTTTACGAAAACGAAACGGAACAGAATGGGTAATAAAGAAATTATTATCCTCGAAAGTGTGCCATATGACTTTTACGAAACTCGTGCAAATTTGTGTATAGCCCTCGCTCTCGCTCGGGTAATAAAAAAATTCACTCGTTTCGTAAAAGTCATATGACACACTTTCTTGGGTAATAATCTCTATTTATTGGGTTTGTTTTCAGTTGAAAGGTTTGTATCTGCGGGATGTAGATGTGCCAGGCTGGCACGATTTGCCGGGAGCTGAGGATTTATCAGGGTTGCATTCGGGGCAGCTCTTGGGGGGAGGCCGCCACGGCATTTCTTGGAATGCCCTGAGGGCAATGTGGACACCCTGAAAAGAAAACAAGATAACAGCGTTTGCTTTATAGTTTGAAGTTTTCTCATTGAACAAACGAAAATATGTGTGAAAATAAAGAATCGTTCATCAAATGTTGTTTGGTTTAATTCTGAACAGTTTTATATTATACTTACATCAGTGCGATATCGGGCATCATGCTTCCCCTGGTCTTCCCCCGGAAATCGGGGGTGCCAGCTTGCCTCCGTACTACAAAATCAGGCGAAAACAATCTAATATTACAAAGCAAAAAGTACATTTCAAAACATCCTACTACATCAGTGTATATGACTCCGTGTTTTCAACTGCAGTAGATGATGTAGAAGAATGATTTCAATATAGCAACATATATTATAGTAACATTCTGAGGATTTTACCTTAAAATAATTGTGATTGAAATGCGTATGAAGTTTAGTAAATTCATGATCAGCTTATGTAGTTTGAGGTAATTTTCTTGACGTCGTACAGGTTGGTATTTTGTTGGCATAATATACTGCATGTAAGGATAAATACTTACCACGACCTGGCCGTACATGGCTTTATATACGGCTTTTCGCCCTTCCCCATGATGAAACATTAGGTGCCGAAGCCCTAAGGGAATTTCCAGGCTAAAAATAATTAGCAATGCTTAATAACATATTATTTGAAATTCAAAATTTTACAAGGAACAAATTTAGATGACACCGTTATTTCCATGCGATACAAAATAAACAACTTCTCTTTTTATTTCACTCATGTCAAGTTATACATTGTGGAGAAATTGAAAATACAACTAATCTTATGTATTCTTATTCGTACAAGATATCTATCACAACGTTTGCTTAGCCTCCTTTTTACTTACGACAACTCGGCCAACTTCTCTCTCAGCGCTTCCATGTTGAACGGTAAAAACTTTCAGGTGCCGTACGTGACAAAATGGAATTGGGGTCTTTTAGACCCCAAAAAGTAGTAGGTGTGAGTTTTTTTTAGAAAAGTCGTACGAGGGTTAAGAAGCCTACCTCTTATCAAAGAACACATATACAACATACCGATTAGATTTAACATGGCCGTCAATCAGACATTGGAATCGCAGGTTGTACATACGATGTTTAAACAAATGTCATTCGAAAACTAATCAATGGTAATTGTGTACATGTAGCTGAGATGATTACCAATCTGTTCACAAAATATGACAGCAAAGGGACTTTTATTCATGAAAATTATACTCGCAATAGCTAATTAACACGTACGTCTATGGGAATAACGTCAAATGTACGTAATGATATGGCCACCCGTTGTATAAGTGTATAACTCATTAAAGTTCGGGTTTTTTTCGGCGCTTCGTCGGAAATCGCGACGTTTGACGGAAGTGAGAATATTTTTGTGCGGAAATGGCCTAAGGTGTATTGTGTGATAAAGATATCATGTATTTGATTAACATTATTTCTGAAAGGGGTTTTGAAATCCTTTAAATGTTTTACCACACACACTACATGTACACTTTAATGGTCTATCTCCGGTATGTGTGTATACAAACTGATACTTTAAATGTTTTACCACACACACTACACTAGTGTGAGGTCTCCTCGGTATGGATTCTCATGTGTTTCTTCAAGCTCCCTGATTGTGTAAATTGTTTAGCACACACACTACACTTGTATGGTTTCTCCCCAGTATGGACTCTCATGTGTGAATGCAAACTCCATGATCTTGCAAATGTTTTACCACACTCACTACACTTGTATGGCGTCTCCCCAGTATGAATTCTCGTGTGTTTCTGCAAGCTCGCTGATTGTGCAAATTGTTTACCACACACACTACACTTGTATGGTTTCTCCCCAGTATGAATTCTCATGTGTTTCTGCAAGGTCCCTGAATCTGTAAATGTTTTACCACACTCACTACACGTGTATAGTCTCTCTCCAGTATGACTTCTCATGTGTACATGCAGGTTTCCCGATTCTGTAAATGTTTTGCCACACACGCTACACTTGTATGGTTTCTCTCCGGTATGAATTCTCACGTGTCTCTGCAGGTTCCCTGATTGTGCAAATGTTTCCCCACACATACTACATTTGTATGGTCTCTCCCCAGTATGAATTCTCATGTGTACCTGCAATCTGCCTGAATCTGTAAAAGCTTTACCACACTCACTACACTTCAACAAACCCCCTCCAGTGTGAATGCTCATGTGTGTCTGCAAGCTCCATGATTCTGTAAATGTTTTACCACACACACTACACTTGTATGGTCTCTCTCCAGTATGACTTCTCGTGTGTACCTGCAATTTGGCCGATACTGTAAATGTTTTACCACACACAACACACTTGTATGGTCTCTCCCCGGTATGAATGCTCATGTGTCTCTGCAGGTTCCCTGATTCTGTAAATGTTTTACCACACACACTACACATGTATGGTCTCTCCCCAGTATGAATTCTCATATGTACCCGCAATCTGTCCGATTGTGTAAATGTTTTACCACACTCTCTACACTTGTATGGTCTCTCTCCAGTATGCATTCTCATGTGTGTCTTAAGGCTACCTGAAAGTGAAAAGGTGTTACCACACTCACTACACTTGTATGGTTTCTCTCCTGTGTGAATTTTCAAGTGTGTCTGCAGGCTACATGAGTGTCTTAAGGTTTTATCACACACACAACATTTGTATGGCTTCTCTCTTGTGTGAATTTTCAAGTGTGTCTGCAGGCTATATGAGTGTCTAAAGGTTTTATCACATACGCCACATGTGTATGGCTTCTCTCCTGTGTGAATTCTCATGTGTTCTGTAAGGCCAGATGTTGACACAAAGTTCTTTTCACACACACAACACATATGCGGTTTTCCAGCTGTAGCACTCATTTTGTTACTTTGAAGTTTTGTTTTTTTATCATGAATGTTTACAGAACTTATTTCTTTAATCAGTTTTGTAATCGTTCAAACCTTCTCTTTAAACTTGCTTCCATGTCATGCCAAGTGGTCTCCAAATTCTTGGTTTGAAGCAATTACCTACAAAAAAGAAATCACATAACTGATGCATGATTTTTATGACAATTATAAACATCAAGACTTGATAAAATGAAAGAAAGTGGTATACGGCAACAATTTTTAATGAATTAATTTTGAACTCTTCATAAATGAAATGATTTTGGTTTGAATTTGATTTTGTTATATTCAGTAAATTGACACATCAAACAAGAGTTGATTTATATATTCCATGCTAATTTGAATGTATGACCGTCATCTCGTGTTAAGAATATGTAAAAACAGAAGTTTTTTTCAAATGTTGTTCACTGGACACAGGCAGATTCACAAACACGTATTGTTCAGTGTCAATTAGTTCCCTTAATTTTCAGTTACAAAACAGTGGTCATTCCAACAGGGATATCTATCAACAGACAAAATGTAGTCTTGGAAATATTTATTATTTCTAAATCAGTGATGATATTGTTCTAATGTAATAAATATTTTGCCTTCAATTGAACTCGCTTGTGTTTATTTCTAATACTAGTAGTGCATATTCAAAGGTTTCTAGTTTTCTCTGTGGTCGAATCTTAATCAGTGTCGACGAAATAATTGTATCAGACTAACAAGTTAGTAACAACATTTGTTTTTATAAAGTATATATGACCTGCTATGATACTGGGGACTACAATTAACTCATTGTGTCCAACATCTGGTCAGAAAAATAAATAGGCCTACTGCGATACAGTGTTTCAACTGTTTGTTTGTTCATGAAATACATCGACATTGTATTACGGTCTTTGTCAATATTATTTCTTTACATAGACCTCAGTAGTACAGCTTAACTGGAGATCACGATATAATATCCCATTCATTAAACAGGATATCTCATTATACCCTGATCGGGATATAATAATGTATTTCCTGATTTTAAATGAACATGGTGCATTTTCGCATAAGGACAGTAATTGGAATGACATTGTGATGTTCTAAGGTTCTTATTTTTTCTCTTTATAAAAAAAGATCTATGACATTGTCATCAGATTGCAATGATCTATAGTAAATTGTAACAAATAGTCTGATGTTAATAAAAGTTTCTATTCCTGGACATGATATAATTTTCAAGTACCTCTAAAAAGTTATTTTTATCAAGCTGAGGAGGACCACTAACCAGCTACCTGTTCCTCATTATGTTTAATAAAACACTTTTTTGCGGAAATGTATCGTTTTTGAAATATTGATAACAAAAATATGACCAAATATATCCCGATTGGGATATAATGAAATATCCCGAACGGAATATAATAAGCCAATTGTGATATAATATCCCGTTCAGTGGGTTTCCCCAACCTGAGTTTTGCTGATCGAAAACCGGACACAGAAGTGTACATATCAAATTAAGAATATCATCGTGTATTACAGTCATGTATGTAGCTAAGACATTACCTTATCCGTGACAAACGTGTCATAAACTGCTACGATGACAATAAGTTGTGGTTCACCAGTATTTTGTTTATGAAATACGTTCACAATGCCTTTCGTTCGTTGGCTTCGCCCTTCTCTCGTGGACAATTAGAGTTACCTCCCTTCTTCTTCCTGTTATACCGGACTCTACGTTCAGTTGCGCTGCGCTGCTACCACGTAGACTTGGGTCAGGATAGTTGTGGGTATTTATCATGAAACTGACAACGGTCGGCCACGGTTCAGATACGCTACATTGATAACCACTTACTGTCCGCAAACAAATAAACGCATTTTCATTATCATAAAATATTTACGAGATATATTTTTAGTAGAGTTGTGACGATTAATCGATACTGGAATATTCACGATACTAAGGCTACACGGATATAGATCTAGGTGAATTCGTTAGGAGGATCCTGTTCAAAGGAGGATTGAACAGTGGATTCGTAGGAGGATTTTTTTTATTATGTTGGATGATCGGCAATGTTTAGTTTGAATATATATTGCTCGAGTTCCTCATTTAAATAAAGAAAGTAATCTGGTAAGTATGACCTTTATTCATTTTAACAATTATATTAGCAGTGATTTGATGATTAAGTAACATGGTAAGTATAAGCAACGACAAACCTAAACACACATGCTCTAAACGATTCCTTCATTTTGATTGGTCGAATATGACAGAGTACCGTACTTCATGGGGAGTGTATCATCAACTCCTTCATAAAGGAAGTTTATTGCCACGAGAGTAAAGACATTTATTTTATTGCCACGAGAGTAAAGATCTTGGATATTTTAAATTTCCTGTCATGAAAACACGCTATATTGTACCCACACACTGATAGAGTATTCTCATTGCAAATACAGCGCTCTCTCTCTCTCTCTCTCTCTCTCTCTCTCTTGATCTCTCTCTCTTGATCTCTCTCTCTCGATCTCCCTCTCTCTTGATCTCTCTTGATCTCACTCTCTCTTGATCTCTCTTGATCTCTCTCTCTCTCTCTTGATCTCTTGATGTCAAACGCGTTTTGTGCATTTTATAAACAAATAATGTTGTGAAATCATTAATATTAGTTTCATTCAAACTCAACCCTGTATAACAGCTCGATTTCATGACATGGCGCCCGGCGTCCGTCCATCCGTCTGTCCGTCCGTCCGTAAACTTTTCGCTTTTGTTCGACTTCTCCTCAAGAACCACTGGGTCTAGGTAGCTGAAATTTTGTATACAGACTCCTTGGGCAATGGGAAGTCTAAATTGTAGATTTGGTGATCCAATGACCCCAAATAAGGGCCTCACAGGCCATAACCTAAAAACCTATTTTCATCTTCTTCTCCAGAACGAAAAGACCTAGAAGACTGAAATGTTGTGTAAAGAGTCTTTAGCCAATGGAGATTCAAAATTGTAGATTTGGTGACCCTGTGGCCCCAAATTAGGGCCTCACAGGCCATTACCTAAAATCCTGTTTCCATCTGTTTCTCCGGAACAAAAAGATCTAGAAGGCTGTAATATTGTGTGCAAACTCTTTAGCCAATTGGGATTCTAACTTGTAACTTTGGTGACATGGCGACCCCAAATATGGCCCACAGCCTTTAAAACCCTTTGAAATTGAATTTTTAACTGATATTTTATGGCACTTCAATCACTTTTTAATTTATCCCTTAAAAAAATACCTAAGGGAGAGTCATCTCATCTTTCAGACATGTGAGTCCTAACTTGGGTTTGAGAAATGCAGAATTGAGAAAAAAGTAAATTTGCAGTTAATCTTATTCGGTAGGAATGTGAAATATATGTCGACTTGAGATTACAATCTACATTGTGGACATGTTTGTCAAATTGATGTAATCAATGTGAAGTGAGAACTATTGAATAGCCTATGAACAGAATATTGTGACAGGCAGCAAAGGAATAAATTGAAGAGGAGTTAAGAAATTATTTTTTGTACATGAGATATGTGAAATGAATATGACAGGTGATAATATGATAAGATATGGGGTATCTGTAACTTCACCGGCTTGTAATACGCAGTGTAAGCATTGTTGTTACATAAACGATAGCGACTGCCGTTTTTGGTCTTCGGGCTGGGTGCAATTTCTTAATATTGCTGATATTTTAGTTCATGCGGATTTAATGCAACGTTGTATTAAATACTTGCGGTCTTTTAAAGTTAACTTTAAAACCTGAATACGTACATATTTTCCAGATAACTAATATAATACATTACCTGAGGATACATAGTTTGTAATATCGAGATGTGTGCATTATCTGTGCATTATTTATATTTTAAAACAATTGGCGTGACAAAGTGCCTTTAAATGTTTTACCACACACACTACATGTCAACTTGAATGGTCTATCTCCGGTATGTGTGTATGCAAACTCCATGATGCTGTAAATGTTTTACCACACACTACACTAGTGTGAGGTCTCCTCGGTATGGATTCTCATGTGTTTCTTCAAGCTCCCTGATTGTGTAAATTGTTTAGCACACACACTACACTTGTATGGTTTCTCCCCAGTATGGACTCTCATGTGTGAATGCAAACTCCATGATCTTGCAAATGTTTTACCACACACACTACACTTGTATGGTGTCTCCTCGGTATGGATTCTCATGTGTTTCTTCAAGCTCCCTGATTGTGCAAATTGTTTACCACACATGCTACACTTGTATGGTTTCTCCCCAGTATGAATTCTCATGTGTTTCTGCAAGGTCCCTGAATCTGTAAATGTTTTACCACACTCACTACACGTGTAAGGTCTCTCTCCAGTATGACTTCTCATGTGTACATGCAGGTTTCCCGATTCTGTAAATGTTTTGCCGCACACGCTACACTTGTATGGTTTCTCTCCAGTATGAATTCTCACGTGTCTCTGCAGGTTCCCTGATTGTGCAAATGTTTCCCCACATATACTACATTTGTATGGTCTCTCCCCAGTATGAATTCTCATGTGTACCTGCAATCTGCCTGAATCTGTAAAAGCTTTACCACACTCACTACACTTCAACAAACCCCCTCCAGTGTGAATGCTCATGTGTGTCTGCAAGCTCCATGATTCTGTAAATGTTTTACCACATACACTACACTTGTATGGTCTCTCTCCAGTATGACTTCTCGTGTGTACCTGCAATTTGGCCGATACTGTAAATGTTTTACCACACTCACTACACTTGTATGGTCTCTCCCCGGTATGAATGCTCATGTGTCTCTGCAGGTTCCCTGATTCTGTAAATGTTTTACCACACACACTACACATGTATGGTCTCTCCCCAGTATGAATTCTCATATGTACCCGCAATCTGTCCGATTGTGTAAATGTTTTACCACACTCTCTACACTTGTATGGTCTCTCTCCAGTATGCATTCTCATGTGTGTCTTAAGGCTACCTGAAAGTGAAAAGGTGTTACCACACTCACTACACTTGTATGGTTTCTCTCCTGTGTGAATTTTCAAGTGTGTCTGCAGGCTACATGAGTGTCTTAAGGTTTTATCACACACACAACATTTGTATGGCTTCTCTCTTGTGTGAATTTTCAAGTGTGTCTGCAGGCTATATGAGTGTCTAAAGGTTTTATCACATACACCACATGTGTAGGGCTTCTCTCCTGTATGAATTCTCATGTGTTCTGTAAGGCCAGATGTTGACACAAAGTTCTTTTCACACACACAACACATATGCGGTTTTCCAGCTGTAGCACTCATTTTGTTACTTTGAAGTATTGTTTTTTATTATGAATGTTTACAGAACTTATTTCTTTAATCAGTTTTGTAATCGTTCAAACCGTCTCTTTAAACTTGCTTCCATGTCATGCCAAGTGGTCTCCAAATTCTTGGTTTGAAGCAATTACCTACAAAAAAGAAATCACATAACTGATGCATGATTTTTATGACAATTATAAACATTAAGACTTGATAGAATGAAAGAAAGTGGTATACGGCAAAAAATTTTAATGAATTAATTTTGAACTCTTCATAAATGAAATGATTTTGGTTTGAATTTGATTTTTGTTATATTCAGTAAATTGACACATCAAACAAGAGTTGATTTATATATTCCATGCTAATTTGAATGTATGACCGTCATCTCGGAATAAGAATATGTAAAAACAGAAGTTTTTTTCAAATGTTGTTCACTGGACACAGGCAGATTCACAAACACGTATTGTTCAGTGTCAATTAGTTCCCTGAATTTTCAGTTACAAAACAGTGGTCATTCCAACAGGGATATCTATCAACAGACAAAATGTAGTCTTGGAAATATTTATTATTTCTAAATCAGTGATGATATTGTTCTAATGTAATAAATATTTTGCCTTCAAATGAACTCGCTTGTGTTTATTCCTAATACTAGTAGTGCATATTCAAAGGTTTCTAGTTTTCTCTGTGGTCGAATCTTAATCAGTGTCGACGAAATAATTGTATCAGACTAACAAGTTAGTAACAACATTTGTTTTTATAAAGTATATATGACCTGCTATGATACTGGGGACTACAATTAACTCATTGTGTCCAACATCTGGTCAGAAAAATAAATAGGCCTACTGCGATACAGTGTTTCAACTGTTTGTTTGTTCATGAAATACATCGACATTGTATTACGGTCTTTGTCAATATTATTTCTTTACATAGACCTCAGTAGTACAGCTTAACTGGAGATCACGATATAATATCCCATTCATTAAACAGGATATCTCATTATACCCTGATCGGGATATAATAATGTATTTCCTGATTTTAAATGAACATGGTGCATTTTCGCATAAGGACAGTAATTGGAATGACATTGTGATGTTCTAAGGTTCTTATTTTTTCTCTTTATAAAAAAAGATCTATGACATTGTCATCAGATTGCAATGATCTATAGTAAATTGTAACAAATAGTCTGATGTTAATAAAAGTTTCTATTCCTGGACATGATATAATTTTCAAGTACCTCTAAAAAGTTATTTTTATCAAGCTGAGGAGGACCACTAACCAGCTACCTGTTCCTCATTATGTTTAATAAAACACTTTTTTGCGGAAATGTATCGTTTTTGAAATATTGATAACAAAAATATGACCAAATATATCCCGATTGGGATATAATGAAATATCCCGAACGGAATATAATAAGCCAATTGTGATATAATATCCCGTTCAGTGGGTTTCCCCAACCTGAGTTTTGCTGATCGAAAACCGGACACAGAAGTGTACATATCAAATTAAGAATATCATCGTGTATTACAGTCATGTATGTAGCTAAGACATTACCTTATCCGTGACAAACGTGTCATAAACTGCTACGATGACAATAAGTTGTGGTTCACCAGTATTTTGTTTATGAAATACGTTCACAATGCCTTTCGTTCGTTGGCTTCGCCCTTCTCTCGTGGACAATTAGAGTTACCTCCCTTCTTCTTCCTGTTATACCGGACTCTACGTTCAGTTGCGCTGCGCTGCTACCACGTAGACTTGGGTCAGGATAGTTGTGGGTATTTATCATGAAACTGACAACGGTCGGCCACGGTTCAGATACGCTACATTGATAACCACTTACTGTCCGCAAACAAATAAACGCATTTTCATTATCATAAAATATTTACGAGATATATTTTTAGTAGAGTTGTGACGATTAATCGATACTGGAATATTCACGATACTAAGGCTACACGGATATAGATCTAGGTGAATTCGTTAGGAGGATCCTGTTCAAAGGAGGATTGAACAGTGGATTCGTAGGAGGATTTTTTTTATTATGTTGGATGATCGGCAATGTTTAGTTTGAATATATATTGCTCGAGTTCCTCATTTAAATAAAGAAAGTAATCTGGTAAGTATGACCTTTATTCATTTTAACAATTATATTAGCAGTGATTTGATGATTAAGTAACATGGTAAGTATAAGCAACGACAAACCTAAACACACATGCTCTAAACGATTCCTTCATTTTGATTGGTCGAATATGACAGAGTACCGTACTTCATGGGGAGTGTATCATCAACTCCTTCATAAAGGAAGTTTATTGCCACGAGAGTAAAGACATTTATTTTATTGCCACGAGAGTAAAGATCTTGGATATTTTAAATTTCCTGTCATGAAAACACGCTATATTGTACCCACACACTGATAGAGTATTCTCATTGCAAATACAGCGCTCTCTCTCTCTCTCTCTCTCTCTCTCTCTCTCTCTCTCTCTTGATCTCTCTCTCTTGATCTCTCTCTCTCGATCTCCCTCTCTCTTGATCTCTCTTGATCTCCCTCTCTCTTGATCTCTCTTGATCTCTCTCTCTCTCTCTTGATCTCTTGATGTCAAACGCGTTTTGTGCATTTTATAAACAAATAATGTTGTGAAATCATTAATATTAGTTTCATTCAAACTCAACCCTGTATAACAGCTCGATTTCATGACATGGCGCCCGGCGTCCGTCCATCCGTCTGTCCGTCCGTCCGTAAACTTTTCGCTTTTGTTCGACTTCTCCTCAAGAACCACTGGGTCTAGGTAGCTGAAATTTTGTATACAGACTCCTTGGGCAATGGGAAGTCTAAATTGTAGATTTGGTGATCCAATGACCCCAAATAAGGGCCTCACAGGCCATAACCTAAAAACCTATTTTCATCTTCTTCTCCAGAACGAAAAGACCTAGAAGACTGAAATGTTGTGTAAAGAGTCTTTAGCCAATGGAGATTCAAAATTGTAGATTTGGTGACCCTGTGGCCCCAAATTAGGGCCTCACAGGCCATTACCTAAAATCCTGTTTCCATCTGTTTCTCCGGAACAAAAAGATCTAGAAGGCTGTAATATTGTGTGCAAACTCTTTAGCCAATTGGGATTCTAACTTGTAACTTTGGTGACATGGCGACCCCAAATATGGCCCACAGCCTTTAAAACCCTTTGAAATTGAATTTTTAACTGATATTTTATGGCACTTCAATCACTTTTTAATTTATCCCTTAAAAAAATACCTAAGGGAGAGTCATCTCATCTTTCAGACATGTGAGTCCTAACTTGGGTTTGAGAAATGCAGAATTGAGAAAAAAGTAAATTTGCAGTTAATCTTATTCGGTAGGAATGTGAAATATATGTCGACTAGAGATTACAATCTACATTGTGGACATGTTTGTCAAATTGATGTAATCAATGTGAAGTGAGAACTATTGAATAGCCTATGAACTGAATATTGTGACAGGCAGCAAAGGAATAAATTGAAGAGGAGTTAAGAAATTATTTTTTGTACATGAGATATGTGAAATGAATATGACAGGTGATAAAATGATAAGATATGGGGTATCTGTAACTTCACCGGCTTGTAATACGCAGTGTAAGCATTGTTGTTACATAAACGATAGCGACTGCCGTTTTTGGTCTTCGGGCTGGGTGCAATTTCTTAATATTGCTGATATTTTAGTTCATGCGGATTTAATGCAACGTTGTATTAAATACTTCCGGTCTTTTAAAGTTAACTTTAAAACCTGAATACGTACATATTTTCCAGATAACTAATATAATACATTACCTGAGGATACATAGTTTGTAATATCGAGATGTGTGCATTATCTGTGCATTATTTATATTTCAAAACAATTGGCGTGACAAAGTGCCTTTAAATGTTTTACCACACACACTACATGTCCACTTGAATGGTCTATTTCCGGTATGTGTGTATGCAAACTCCATGATGCTGTAAATGTTTTACCACACACTACACTAGTGTGAGGTCTCCCCGGTATGGATTCTCATGTGTTTCTTCAAGCTCCCTGATTGTGTAAATTGTTTAGCACACACACTACACTTGTATGGTTTCTCCCCAGTATGGATTCTCATGTGTGAATGCAAACTCCATGATCTTGCAAATGTTTTACCGCACACACTACACTTGTATGGTGTCTCCTCGGTATGGATTCTCATGTGTTTCTTCAAGCTCCCTGATTGTGCAAATTGTTTACCACACATGCTACACTTGTATGGTCTCTCTCCAGTATGAATTCTCATGTGTTTCTGCAAGGTCCCTGAATCTGTAAATGTTTTACCACACTCACTACACGTGTATGGTCTCTCTCCAGTATGAACTCTCATGTGTACACGCAGGTTTCCCGATTCTATAAATGTTTTGCCGCACACACTACACTTGTATGGTCTCTCCCCGGTATGAATTCTCATGTGTCTCTGCAGGTTCCCTGCTTCTGTAAATGTTTCGCAACACACACTACACTTGTATGGTCTCTCCCCAGTATGAATTCGCATGTGTTCTTGCAAATTACCTGATTGTGTAAATGTTTTACCACACTCACTACACTTGTACGGCTTCTCCTGGGTATGAATTCGCATATGTTCTTGCAAGCCAGCTGATTGTCTTAATGCTTTAACACACACGCTACACTTGTATGGTCTCTCCCCAGTATGAATTTGCATGTGTACCTGCAATTTGGCTGATTCTGTAAAATCTTTACCACACACACTACACTTGAATGAACCCCCTCCAGTATGAATTCCCATGTGTGTCTGCAAGGTCCATGATTCTGTAAATGTTTTACCACACACACTACACATGTATGGTCTCTCTCCAGTATGAATTCTCATGTGTACCTGCAATCTTTCTGATTGTGTAAATGTTTTACCACACTCACTACACTTGTATGGTCTCTCTCCAGTATGGATTCTCATGTGTGTATGCAAACTCCATGATGCTCTAAATGTTTTACCACACTCACTACACTTGTATGGTGTCACCTCGGTATGAATTTGCATGTGTTTCTGCAAGCTCCCTGATTGTGCAAATTGTTTACCACACACACTACACATGTATGGTCTCTCCCCAGTATGAATTCTCATATGTACCCGCAATCTGTCCGATTGTGTAAATGTTTTACCACACTCACTACACTTGTATGGTTTCTCCCCAGTATGAATTCTCATGTGTACCTGCAATCTTTCTGATTGTGTAAATGTTTTACCACACTCACTACACTTGTATGGTCTCTCTCCAGTATGCATTCTCATGTGTTTCTGCAAGCTCCCTGATACTGTAAATGTTTTACCACACTCACTACACTTGTATGGTTTCTTGCCTGTGTGAATTTTCAAGTGTGTCTGCAGGCTACATGAGTGTCTCAAGGTTTTATCACATACATCACATGTATATGGCTTCTCTCCTGTATGAACTCTGATGTGTTCTGTAAGGCCAGCTGTTGACACAAAGTTCTTTTCACACACACAACACATATGCGGTATTCCAGCTGTAGCACTCATTATGTTACTTTGAAGTTTGTTTTTTTTATTTTGAATGTTTACAGAACTTATTTTATTAATCAGTTTGTAATTGTTCAAACCTTCTCTTTAAACTTGCTTCCATGTCATGCCAAGTGGTCTCCAAATTCTTGGTTTGAAGCAATTACCTACAAAAAAGAATTCACATAACTGATGCATGATTTTTATGACAATTATAAACATCAAGACTTGATAGAATGAAAGAAAGTGGTATATTGCATTTAATTTTGAAATCTTCATAAATGAAATGATTTGGTTTTGAATTTGATTTTTGTTATATCCTATAAAATGACACATCAAACATGAGTCGATTTATATATTCCATTTTTGAATGTATGACAGTCATCTCGGAATAAGAATATGTAAAAACAAAAGTTTTTTTCAAATGTTATTCGGTGTCAAATAGTTCCCTGAATTTTCAGTTACAAAACAGTGGTCATTCCAACAGGGATATCACAAATCTAACAACAGCCACAATTTAGTCATTGAAAATAATGTAGTCTTGGAAATATTTATTATTTCTAAATCACATCACCTTATTATCAAAATTAGTTCATATGTAGCATCCCAACTTACGATATGATATTTGTGTATTAAAATTGTATAGGATGGATGTTCACTTCAGATGGCTCTGTTGGCAGTTTCACATACATATGTTAAATCTAGACTTAGTGAATCGAGCATAGACTGTATCGGTGGCTACTATCTAATATGCAATCATGGAGAAGGACTAACCCATCAACTGTCTCTCTTCCTTTAGAAGACAGCATGATTCCATTTAAAAGGAGGGTTCTATCGGGGTCTTTTTTGTGGAAACGAAATTCCAGAGGATATTCCCGTTTACACATATATGCTATTAATATATGATTAAAACATCGTCAAACTGAAATATATTAATGAAGATAATACTTTGATGACTTTACATTTCACAACTTGATAAAGACAAGCGCACATTTGTTGAAAAATAAAAACAATGAGAATTGAAGCCATTCATCGGCACTGCGAGTGGGGAAAACTGCCTAACAGCATAGTGTTTATTAGTTTTATGATACGTCATTTGTTACTTTATGAATGTTCTATCAGTGTATGTTTTATTATTACAAAAAAAATAAAATTGGGTAAATTTATAGCGTGTTTTCATTTCAAGAAATGTCAAAAATCCAAGATGGCGGATGCTGCCGATAGATCAGTGATAGAACTTTCCCTTTAAATATATAAATTAACCTGTTCTCAAACATTCCACTTTAATTCTTAAGATCATTTAACATGTTTTACAAAAGGTTTGAATCGTCAGTGATTTTACTGTTCTGTAGCGCATATTCAAAGGTTTCTAGTTTTCTCTGTGGAAGAATCTTAATCAGTATCGAGGAAATAAGTGTTTCAGACTAACAACATTTGTTTTTATAAAGTATATACAGAGCATGAGACCTGCTATGATACTGGGGACTACATGTAACTCAGAAAAATAAATAGGCCTACTGCTATACGAACAATGTTTCAACTATTTGTTTGTTCACGAAATACATCGACATTGTATAACGGTCTTTGTCAATATAATTTCTTTACATATACCTCTGTAGTACAGCGTAACTGAATTACGATTTAATATCCCATTCATTGGTTTTCCCCAACCTGATCGAAAACCGGACACAGAAGTGTACATATCAAATTAAGAATATCATTGTGTAGTGCAGTCATGTATGTAGCTAAGACATTACCTGTATCCGTGTCAAACGTGTCATAAACCTCTACGATGCAACAATTAGTTGTGGTTCACAAGTATTTTGTTCATGAAATAAGTTGACAATGCGTTTCGTTCGTTGGCTTCGCTCTTTTCTGAGCTCGTGGACGATCATTAGAGTTACCTCCCTTCCTCTTCTGTTATACTGGACTCTACGTTCAGTTGCGCTGCGCTGCTACCACGTAGACTTGGGTCAGGAAGTGAAAGTCTTGGGTTTGATCATGAAACTGACAACGGTCGGCCACGGTCCAGATACGCTACTTTACCCCTTACTGCCCGCAAACAAATAAACGCATTTTCATTATCATAAAATATTTACGATATATATTTAAACCACATCATTAATGAAATACAACAACACACTGTTTGGAGGAAAAGAGGGTCTCAGTATTAAGACATTATACATGTTAAAAGAGGATAAGTTAACCCCCCATTAACGGGATGAACAAAGACAGTAAGAGACATATCGAGACCCCCACAAATGCCAATGCAAGCAAACGCTACATATGAGGAACAATTTAAGTGAAAAGGGAAAGAGATAACGTTGGCGTTAGGGTGGGAGGTGGGAAAATAAAGCTAAAAAAGGCTGTCCGCCATATTAGATTTACCGCCAAGCTAATAAACCGGAATACGGAGAGCTTGTGCAAGGGAGACAACTCCTGCCACCCTAAAACTAACTCGAGTTAAAATGCATATAAAATGAGGCATCTCTTCGCTGAAATTCATTTTAGTATAAAATTCACTTAAACCACATCATTAATGAAATACAACAACACACTGTTTGGAGGAAAAGAGGGTCTCATTTTATTCTAAGAAGTATCAAGACATTATACATGTTAAAAGAGGATAAGTTAACCCCCAAAAAAGAGAGGAGACCCTCCGACCCCCAAAAAGTGTGTTAACTACAAAGACTTAAACAGGTAAACGTTGTGCAAAAACATCTCTGTAATGAACTATGACATAAGATAGAAGCTGATCGACATAGGCTAAATATGCGGAACTCTTCCAGTCTCCCATGACTTTGACAATCTCGCCAGGTACACCACATGCTAACGCCCAGGTGGCGCCGCCCCTTCTAAAGCTGTGGCTAGACACGTTCTCCTTGATACCTACAGATTTTAACAACACGTCAAGATGCTTACTGAAAGCACCTGATGTCATTACTTGCACTTTGCCACAGACTTCATTGTAAAACACAGCTGAATTGTTAGAGAGGCCACTGTTAACTCTGAACGCGTTTATGAGAGCTTTCACTGGACAAAGGGTGTGGGTGGATACACGGTAGACATATTTCCAGAGACCGTTCTTTGAATTGTATGGTTTTAGACCACTTCACCTTGATGAGAAGAGAGCCGTCAGTACACAGTATAAAACTCTGACGACAAAACTGCTTTTCCTGCGACAGCTTGTTGATAGTTGCGGGAAACAAATTAGACTTCCTGAACAAGCCAAAAAACATCAATAACATTGCTGCCTAGATGTTCACATGTATCATATTTGAGAAATCCAATATCCCCCTAAGTCTAAGTAACATATCTGGTAGACTTGACCAACCAACTATCCTCAAATGGGTGAGAGTAGCCACACTCTTGGCGAAGCAGTCGTGTAATGTTCAGATACTGTCGAGCTGAAGCCGGTTTTAGCTTCCTAGCAAGAAAGGCAGCATAAAGTGCAAACTGCCTTTGTGTGACTGGAACTGGTGGTTGAGAAATTGCATCACAGAACTTCATATAGGCATTGTAGTGGGTTTTGTATGTTCTAACCGTATTTTCTGCAAACGTTGCTGCTCTATACTGTTCTACTTTGGCTTCTAGTTCGCATAACAGCGTCTCTCGTATTTGAGTGCCATCTACAACACAAGGTGATGAAAGAGTTAACAGACATACACTCCAACACTGTTTTGCAAAAGGCAATGGGCCACTCATAAGATCGACTCCATCTGTTCAGTAAAACACAAAGCTTGTCAATCTTTCCCCATTCCTTTAGCCTGGACACTGTATCAGGAATAGGATTAAGTTTACCAGGCATCATGATGATATGGACTGCTCTAAATCTAAAGTTGAAACGTGCACTCATCCAGAAAAGGTTTCTCAGGTACTGATTAACTTGTTCATTCTTACAACGACCCCGATTCAATACAGCTTTAGCAACAATACTGTCAGTATATACAATGATTTGTTTGGCAGCCCAGCGATGCGCCCACCGGTTAGCTGCAATTACAAAACTCAAAACCTCTTTATGATTAATATGTAGCCCGCTCACTGCTGGCCAATCCGCACTCCAGCAAGAGAAATGCCACTCACCCCCTGTAAACACACCTGCTGCAAATGTGCTTGCGTCCACATGTACAGGAACGTTCGCCGACTTTTGGTAGTAAACAGCACCATTAAACACAGTAAAAAATGATAGCCACCATGCTAAATTTTCTTGAACTCAACAGATAACAAAGTCTTATCAGACTGATGGTTAAGCGAATTAATAGTGTCCAGTATGCGACGGAGAAAAAACTTGCCTCCCCGTATCGCTTGACATGCCCAGTTAAGCAAGCCCGCCAGACTTTGAAGTTGCTTTTTGGAAGCGCGCTTTTTTTTTATCAAACTTTTAAAGTTCAATCTTCATTTTATTTAGCTTCTCTGTCCCCAGAGAAAGCGTGCAATTTCCAAAAAGGTAATTTTCTGAGTAGGACCAACCACTTTCCCCCAGCTGATTTGAAAACGAAGTTGCCCTAACAAACGAATGGCAGTATTGAGAGCATTATTACATCCTTCATAAGTCTGACCACAAAAAAAACAACATCAATATAAACCACAACCATATCAAAACCTCTTCTCTTTAGCATTAGTTTCACTGCCTGTGATAGCCTGTGAAATATACTAGGACCTAACCGCGAGCCTAAAGGAAGGCGAGCGTCAAACAAATATGTAGGTGTCTTAAATCCGTCAAAGAACCATTGAAGACCAGTCACTTTGTAGTCGACAGGGTTAATACCAACAAATCTGTACGCAGATTTGATGTCAATTTTTGCCATACAATAATTTGATTTGGCAAAGTCACAAGCATCTTGCAGAGTTTGAAAATGTACAGAAGTTAGCGAAGCATAGTCATTCATGGCCTCACCTGGAGGGCGACTACAATCTTGTATTATTCTAACCGCAACGGAGTCCTTAGGAATGGCAGCGATAGGACTAACGATAGTAGGCATTTCACTTGCGAGGATGTAATTACCTGATCTAATTTGTTTCTTCAGTTCCTCTTCAACTAAATGTTTATTTTCACTGGAAACAGCTGATTTATGGTTATGGGGAACGACCCTCCGTGGCCGACTTGCAGGGTCTCTAACGCTAAACCCTATGGGGTGCCAAATGGGACTTTAATCGCTATTTAGTAAGCTTACTAATTCGAATTAGTAAGCTTACTAATTCAGGCATGTATTTAGTAAGCTTACTAATTCAGGCATGTATTTAGTAAGCTTACTAATTCGATTAAGTAAGGTAACTAATTCGATTTAGTAAGCTTACTAAATGAATTTGTAAGGTTACTAAATGATTAAGTAACCTTACTAAATGAACTAGTAACCTTACTAAATGAATTAGTAAGGTTACTAATTCGCCCGCTTTAGTAAGGTTACTAATTCATTTAGTAAGGTTACTAATTCATTTAGTAAGGTTACTATATATAATTCATTTAGTAAGCTTATTAATTCATTTAGTAAGCTTACTAATTCGATCGATTTAGTAAGCTTATTAATTCATTTAGTAAGCTTACTAATTGATTTAGTAAGCTTACTAAATCAGCTGAATTAGTAAGCTTACTAAATATTTTTTTTTATTTTCCCGTTTAAAACCAAATAATGATTACTCCCTCCAATGCGGTAAAATGGCGGGATAATTTCACAATTTCAAATATTAGATTTACCGCCAAGCTAATAAACCGGAATACGGAGAGCTTGTGCAAGGGAGACAACTCCTGCCACCCTAAAACTAACTCGAGTTAAAATGCATATAAAATGAGGCATCTCTTCGCTGAAATTCATTTTAGTATAAAATTCACTTAAACCACATCATTAATGAAATACAACAACACACTGTTTGGAGGAAAAGAGGGTCTCATTTTATTCTAAGAAGTATCAAGACATTATACATGTTAAAAGAGGATAAGTTAACCCCCAAAAAAGAGAGGAGACCCTCCGACCCCCAAAAAGTGTGTTAACTACAAAGACTTAAACAGGTAAACGTTGTGCAAAAACATCTCTGTAATGAACTATGACATAAGATAGAAGCTGATCGACATAGGCTAAATATGCGGAACTCTTCCAGTCTCCCATGACTTTGACAATCTCGCCAGGTACACCACATGCTAACGCCCAGGTGGCGCCGCCCCTTCTAAAGCTGTGGCTAGACACGTTCTCCTTGATACCTACAGATTTTAACAACACGTCAAGATGCTTACTGAAAGCACCTGATGTCATTACTTGCACTTTGCCACAGACTTCATTGTAAAACACAGCTGAATTGTTAGAGAGGCCACTGTTAACTCTGAACGCGTTTATGAGAGCTTTCACTGGACAAAGGGTGTGGGTGGATACACGGTAGACATATTTCCAGAGACCGTTCTTTGAATTGTATGGTTTTAGACCACTTCACCTTGATGAGAAGAGAGCCGTCAGTACACAGTATAAAACTCTGACGACAAAACTGCTTTTCCTGCGACAGCTTGTTGATAGTTGCGGGAAACAAATTAGACTTCCTGAACAAGCCAAAAAACATCAATAACATTGCTGCCTAGATGTTCACATGTATCATATTTGAGAAATCCAATATCCCCCTAAGTCTAAGTAACATATCTGGTGTGATGGGGGCCTTCCGCACTGTTGCTGTGCCCTTGATACGCGCGATCCCACGAAGGGTAGACTTGACCAACCAACTATCCTCAAATGGGTGAGAGTAGCCACACTCTTGGCGAAGCAGTCGTGTAATGTTCAGATACTGTCGAGCTGAAGCCGGTTTTAGCTTCCTAGCAAGAAAGGCAGCATAAAGTGCAAACTGCCTTTGTGTGACTGGAACTGGTGGTTGAGAAATTGCATCACAGAACTTCATATAGGCATTGTAGTGGGTTTTGTATGTTCTAACCGTATTTTCTGCAAACGTTGCTGCTCTATACTGTTCTACTTTGGCTTCTAGTTCGCATAACAGCGTCTCTCGTATTTGAGTGCCATCTACAACACAAGGTGATGAAAGAGTTAACAGACATACACTCCAACACTGTTTTGCAAAAGGCAATGGGCCACTCATAAGATCGACTCCATCTGTTCAGTAAAACACAAAGCTTGTCAATCTTTCCCCATTCCTTTAGCCTGGACACAGTATCAGGAATAGCATTAAGTTTACCAGGCATATGAACTGCTCTAAATCTAAAGTTGAAACGTGCACTCATCCAGAAAAGATTTCTCAGGTACTGATAAACTTGTTCATTCTTACAACGACCCCGATTCAATACAGCTTTAGCAACAATACTGTCAGTATATACAAGGATTTGTTTGTCAGCCCAGCGATGCGCCCACCGGTTAGCTGCAATTGCAAAACTCAAAACCTCTTAATGATTAATATGTAGCCCGCTCACTGCTGGCCAATCCGCATTCCAGCAAGAGAAATGCCACTCACCCCCTGTAAACACACCTGCTGCAAATGTGCTTGCGTCCACATGTACAGAAACGTTCGCCGACTTTTGGTAGTAAACAGCACGATTAAACACAGTCAAAAATGATAGCTGCCATGCTAAATCTTTCTTGAACTCAACAGACTTATCAGACTGATGCTTTAGCATCCAGTATGCGACGTAGAAAAAACTTGCCTCCCGTATCGCTTGACATGCCCAGTTAAGAAAGCCCGCCAGGCTTTGAAGTTGCTTTTTGGAAAAGAGTCAAAAGAGACCCAAAATTTCAGACAATTGAAGGAATTAGTAATAAAAACTACTGCGTGGTGACAGTGAAGCGAAGTGTAACTTGTTAGCAGACACGTTAATCAGCATAGGTAGATAAAAGTGATCTCATTTTTATTCTCGACGCAATGTCACTTTAAACCACCCCTTCAGAGGCAGGGTTCTGTCGCCATCTTGGATATTTTGCATTTCGGGACATGAAAACACGCTATATTGTACCCAATTTTGCAACTTTTTGATAACTAAAGACACACACTGATAGAGTAACATAGTAACACAGTTATAACATGAAATAAAACTAGTAAACAAGTTGCTGTTATGCTGTAGCGAAGTTTTCCCGACTCGCAGCGCCGATGAATGGTTTCAGTTCTCATTGTTTTATTTTTCAACAAATGTGCGCTTGTGTTTATCAAGTTGTGAAAAATAAAGTCATCAAAATGTGACCATCATTAGTCAGGGGGGTTCTATCGGGGTATTTTTTTGTGGAAACGAAATTCTAGAGGATATTCCCGTTTACACATATATGCTATTAATACACGATTCATACACTGTCAAATTGAAAGATATTAATTAAGTCAATACAATGACTTTACATTTCACAACTTGATAAAGATAAGCGCGGATTTGTTGGAAAAAAAACCCATGAGAATTAAAGCCATTCATCGGCGCTGCGATCGGTGAAAACTTCTTTACTTTACATTGTTTATTAGTTTAATGATACTTTATGTGTTACTATGTGAATATTCTATCAGTGTATGTGTTTAATTATTACAATTTTTTAAAATTGAGTTAAATATTAGTGTGTTTTCATTTCACGAAATGCAGAGAAACCAAGATGGCTGAAGCTGCCGATAAATCGGCGATAGAACTTTCCCTTTAAATGTTCACCTCATTCTGTAAAAGTTTCTTCACTGGTCACAACACGATGTCCCGTCAATCAGATGAATATATGAAGTACGTCGGATGTTTAAGGAAATTGTAAGTTGTACAGCAATTAAGTATACCCCAAATGACGAATTCATCAAATCTATTTTAATCCGAGATTAAACTTAGATAGACACCAGATATGTCCGCTTTGTAGTATTTTACATAATATCATGTGATATAATGAATCACATGCATTGAACATTATTTTAAACTACATATACTTTTAATTACAAATTATATATTTTCAATTGAAGATTTTTTTCATTCTACCGTCATAATTATTATCCCAAAACAGTAAGTAAAATTATTGTTACTTCAAGAACAGTTCACAGAAATGCCGTCTGATAAAAACAGATTTTCATCAACAAGCAAGTACTGTCTTCAATGTTTGCAAAATAAAAGCACAATCTGTTTATCCTCATTTTCATAAATAAAAAAATGACAAATACAGACACCGATGATTTTGATTAACATTCAAATAAATAAATGATGACTTCCGTTATTCTTTGTAGAATAACAGATTAGGCTGAGCAAAGTATTCATTTATTGCATGGCCTCTAGTTGACATGTGTTGTGACACGTATCGTATCGTAAGTAGCGCACAGCCCGCATCGTGATATAATCGTATCATGACAGAAGCGTATCGTCACATCACTAAATTTTATTATCATGAATAATACCAGGTAGATTATTCCGATTTCTTATTGAATACGGTCAAATCTAATATTATATTACTACAATATCGTAGAGTCTAGTTGTATATAATTACTGTTTCTAAGTATATTGTACAC
The DNA here is from genome assembly GCA_936450465.1 of Gibbula magus. Lineage (NCBI taxonomy): Eukaryota > Metazoa > Mollusca > Gastropoda > Trochida > Trochidae > Gibbula > Gibbula magus. Next base: position 39,125,646 of record OW388295.1, read on the forward strand.
TCAACTGCGATACTCTTTCTGATAAAAGATATTCCAACGAAAGTCTATAGCTCGCGCTTTTCACCAGCTTGCGTTGTGTCCTTTCTCCGATCCCTTCCCAACTGCTGGGTGTATGGTACGTCGGATAGATCTGGATTATGCCATATCAAGCATCCTTTTAGAACGTGAATGTCTATATTTAAGAAATAGAAGACGAGTTGGCGTGCTTTATCGTTGAATAAACATAGCAGGGAGCATAAAACACGAAGGGCGCTACGTTTTATTCTACGATAAAGCACAACAACGAGTGTTCCATTTCTTATATTAGATGCCCGTAAATAGTTACTCGCTTTTCTATAAAAATCGTGGAGATATTATGTTGTTTGTATAAACTATAATTTTAAAATATTCATGCCTCCCGTCGTAGAACACATTCTCTACCATTGAACAATCAAAGCGACGTAAAATGTGACGTCATTTGCTAAGCGACTCTCTAACTGACGTCTAAAATCACGAGCATGTTTTATTGTCTCATAATAATAATTGTCCCATTGACCGCCTGTGTTTTATTTAAGAAATAGAAGACGAGTTGGAGTGCTTTATCGTTGAATAAAACATAGCAGGGAGCATAAAACACGAAGGGCGCTATGTTTTATTCTACGATAAAGCACGACAACGAGTCTTCTATTTTTTATATGAGATGCCTTCAAATAGTTACTCGCTTTTATATAAAAACCGTGGAGATGTTATGTTGTTTGTATAAACTATATTTTGAAAATATTAATGCCTCCCGTCATAGAACACATCCACTAGCATTGAACAATCAACGTGACGTAACATATGACGTCATTTGCTAAGCTACGCTCAAACTGACGTCTAAAATCACGAGCATGTTTTATTGTCTCATAAAGCACGCTGTCGGTCCCATTGACCGCCTGTGTTTTATTGCCGTGTGTATCTTATATTGTATCTTATATTATGATATAACACTATGAATTTTTTTTTAAAAAGTGGGTACGAATTCATGGCATCTGGTTGGCTATATTGTGCCCATTTCCTGAAAATATAAATGTTCTACACACCCATCCAATATACATTCCGCACTAGCTGTACTGGTGAATATAAAAAAAAAACACATTACATCAGCGTGAGTTGAAACTTGATTCTGAGTCTTTAAAAAACGTTTGACAAAGGTTTGCATATTTTGGCTCGTTCAGTGATGTTATAATTCCAATATGTAACGTATAGTTTTCCTTAATTCAATCGCTTGCGTTCATTTCTAACTGTAGTGTATATGCAACGGATTCTATTTTTCTCTCTGTACGAAATTTGAATCAATATCTAGGAAATACTTATATATCAGAGTAAAAACATGTGTTTCAAAAAGTATATTTTGATGAAACGAGGGAGGCCAATTGACTTTATTGAAATTGTTAAACAAATAATAATTATAGTTGATTGGAAGAGAGGCCAATTGTTGATGTGGGTGGATTTGAAGTTTTTGCATGGTGATTTGAGCTGATAGGTGTTGATAGGTGGGGACTCCTCGGATGATTTGCTCCGACATGAGTGGATGGAAGGTAGGGATACTTTGATTTGGTTTGGTTCGGTTCTCCTCGGATATTTCCTCCGACAGGAGTTCTAGATGAGTGAATCGCACGCACATGGTAGGAAGATGCCTTGATCGCGGTTTATCAGTTGTTCCCTTCGAATGTCAATCGCTTCTTAGAGTTTTCTTTGGCGCCAGTTCTTGTTGTTGGTTGACAGGACTTTGGTAGCTTCTTATTACTTTATGCTTAACATGTAATTAACATTTGGAGAGACGAGGAATAAATGAAACAGGTCTTCAGTGATGTATCCGCAGTTACACTCAAGAGAGAGAGAGAGAGAGAGAGAGAGAGAGAGAGAGAGAGAGAGAGAGAGAGAGAGAGAGAGAGAGAGAGAGAGAGAGAGAGAGAGAGATCAAGATCGAGAGAGAGAGAGAGAGAGAGAGAGAGAGAGAGAGAGATCAAGAGAGAGAGAGAGATCAAGATCGAGAGAGAGAGAGAGAGAGAGAGAGAGAGAGAGAGAGAGAGAGAGATGGAGAGAGAGAGAGATGGAGAGAGAGAGAGAGAGAGGAGCAGAGAGAGAGAGAGAGAGAGAGAGAGAGAGAGAGAGAGAGAGAGAGGTCAACATCCGACGTCACTGTAACTGATACATCTGTCCGTCCGTAATCATTTCGTTCCGGAGCACAGCTCCAAAACCGTTCATCATATCTTCCTGAAACTTTGCATGTGTATTACCCACTAAGAGAGAGAGAGAGAGAGAGAGAGAGAGAGAGAGAGAGAGAGAGAGAGAGAGAGAGAGAGAGAGAGAGAGAGAGAGAGAGAGAGAGAGAGAGAGAGAAGAGAGAGAGGAGAGAGAGAGAGAGAGAGAGAGAGAGAGAGAGAGAGAGAGAGAGAGAGAGAGAGAGAGAGAGAGAGAGAGAGAGAGAGAGAGAGAGAGGTCAACATCCGACGTCACTGTAACTGATACATCTGTCCGTCCGTAATCATTTCGTTCCGGAGCACAGCTCCAAAACCGTTCATCATATCTTCCTGAAACTTTGCATGTGTATTACCCACTAACTGAAGTGGTGCCTTTTGATATTTTCAGATTTCTGAAAATTTTATTTTTTTTCGTTTCCATAGAAACTTGTTGAATTTGGACTTTGTTCAGAGACAGGTTCGTTTCCGGAGCACAGCTCCAAAACTGTTCATCATATCTTCCTGAAACTTTGCATGTGTATTACCCACTAACTGAAGTGGTGCCTTTTGATATTTTCAGATTTTTTTCTGAAAAATTAATTTTTTGCTGTTTCCATAGAAACATGAGAGGGATGTTGGTTGTTGTTGATTTTGACTGCTTCTGGAGCAGAAGTCTAAAACCCTTAACATACCTGAAACTCAGCATCTGTTATACCCACTAACTGAAGTACGGTAGTAGATACACAAGTATCTGTCAAAGATGTGTTTTACAAATTTTGTGGAACCGGTGGGATATGTCATCTTCTGATGACTCTTGTTTCTTGTTATTTTTTACATTTTTAAATTTAAAAAGTACCATTTCCAATTACATCACGGCATAGTTACCTTCATCTGTTTATAACCTAAATTTTGAACACTAAATTTTCATATCAACTTTATCTTTGTAGGTATTCAACCCAACGTCGTCTACAAGCGTCCCTGTGAAATGAAGTGAAAGCCAATTTCTCAAAAGTGTATTTCGTCAAACTGTTGTAAACAATTACTATTAGATCACTTTCCAGAGAAATAATTATATACACTCAAGGAACAACAATGAAACAGTTTGAAAACTAAGGCACTATTTTGACCATTCCATGTGTTATTTCCACATATAAGTTAACCAAGTTTCAATTTGTGGTTACTTTGTTCGACACCTATAGATAGATTTAATCTGGAGACATGATATGGAGTGAAGTCCAATTCAATGCGTTAGTACGATTATATAAGTGGTAAACTCGTTAACTGAATTTTTTAATAAACACATAAAAATTACCCCTGCATCAAAATAACGCAAATGGGGTCGCAGGGGTCACATCGTTAAAAACCTACGCCGTCGGTTTTAAACTAAATTTGCGGGTGTTGAATAGCAATGAATCCCGGAAATTTTACAAACGCAACTATTTATCTTATAATTGTGATGTCATGTAGTTGACGGTGACCGGGCATTGTGCAAAATCTACTGCCAAATAGATATCTCCTAGGAGATATCGCTTGATCTCACACAGTTTTGGGTGATAAATTTGATATCAGAAGACATTTTGGTGAGATTATTTCTATATCTCGTCTTGCGTAAAATGTATATTGGGGTTAATCGGGTCTACTGACAACTATGAACGTAGTCGTATCCACGAACCTACTAGTATAGTGAGTGACTGAGCAGGGACTCTATACCCTGCTGTAACTTACTACGTGATAATTGTCTATAAGTGCCCATACACAGGGACTTGTATTGCTGAAAACAAACAGTTCCTAGGTCCAATACTACGATGACATATATACCCTATACTAATAAATAAAGAAAGGGGAACAACGCCAATTTTACCCCCTGCCCAAACAAGTCCACATTTCAAAATGTTAACACACATTTTGCACGTACTACATACTACAGAATTAAGGCACAGTGATTTCTCGTTCAATTAACCTAAACATCAACAAAATCGGTGCATTATTTCTCAAGTTATGACACTTGAAACACGATTTTTTACCTGTAAAACTTGAGTGGGCCCACATGGGCTTGTATTGCTGAAAACAAACAGTTCCTAGGTCCAATACTACGATGCCATATATATTGGACCTGGGAACTGTTTGTTTGCAGCAATACAAGCCCCTGTGCATAATACAGAGTTGTCCACCCATATGCCTACCGCCTATTTTGTACATATATTTGGTAGTGTAAGTTAGTAGCCTATAGGTGTGTCATGATTGGTTTATCAACGAAACATAGCCGTGGTATGGATTGAAAAAGTTCATGCAAGTTGAAAGATTGGAGGAATGTATAACTCCATCTTTAACAGTCTCCTATATTAGGGTCGAAGTACTTCCTTATCTCTTTAAAATCATATCTTTGATTCGTTCCCAAGGTTAAGCTTTAAAACGTTGTGTCACTCATCCAAGATCTGACGGAATCCCGTAGAGCTCCGTGTTCGCCGGAAGTTGTTACTTTCCCGTTGAAAATGCATGCTTTCAAATTTCTGAAAGCGGACACGGGGCTCTGCGTATACGGGATTCCGTCAGATCTTGGATGGGTGACAACCCAAATAGGTCCAGCCTAAGAAACGAATAAAAGATATGATTTTAATGAGATTGAAGTCCTTCCAGGGATTTCAAAACTCCCGTTTTGACGAATGAATCCTGCTCGAGCGTTCAATTTGTTCCGGTCCCTTTCATGACACACTATGTTAAAATTTATAAATACGTTCAGGCCATTTAGATATTGAGTAAATCTAACATTGTTACACATATTGATTTAAATTTACGTTAAAGGACTAATTAACTCTTAACGGTAAATTACTTTATAGGCATGCAGTGACAAAATGTTTATTATTAAATTAATCATGTAGTTTTACATAAACACATCTAACGTGTATAGTTAATGAGTAAATTAATGGTAGGCTAGTGATAACATACACATCACACCCATCCATGTTGTGTATAAATAGAGAATCTCACCCAAGTGTCTTGCCGAGGATATATTTACTTTAATCAACGAGTGTTGATATATTTGATATCAGAAGACAAGAGGGTGAGATTTTATTTATCATTCAAAATCATTTTTCAACAATTATTAGCCAAAGACTGACATATTTGAAACACAAAACTGCCATTTAGCTTCATCAGCAGTGATCTCAGTGAGGTCATAGCATTGTGACGTCATAAGCATTATGGCATCATAGCATTGTGACGTCATCACCATTGCGACGTCATAGCATTGTCAACAGTGTTCTCAGTGTTCTATTGTATAAAATGCATAATTATGGTATAACAGGTAGAATATTTAATGTTTTACATGACATGTACTCTAATGTGATGTATTCTATCAAAACGAAAGATGGAGTGACAGAACCAATTTCATCATCAGTTGGTGTTAAGCAAGGATGTGTGTGCAGTCCTCCCCTTTTTAACATCTATGTGAACGATATACAGGACTACTTTGAAGCCCGTAGTGATCACGCTCCTCTTTTGGATGGTCAACACCTCACACATTTGCTCTTCGCAGACGACCTAGTTCTTTTTTCAAAGTCACCCAAAGGACTTCAACAGAATATAGACAATTTAAAAACATTTACAGAAGATTGGAAACTCACTTTAAATCTCTCTAAAACAAAAGTATTAATTTTCGGCGGTACCAAGGCAGATTCCAGACACTTGTTTCACCTTGATTACACGGCTATTGACTTTTGTGACTCATACACCTATCTTGGTGTGACTCTTCATAAGAATGGTACTTTCAAACTCGCTATTGAAAGCCTGAAAGGAAAAGCAATGCGCGCCTGGTTCCAAATCCGCCACAGCCTGACTCCAACAACTCACTTCCGCCCCGATGTCGTCCTTCGTCTCTATGGGTGTCTCATATCACCAATCGCCACTTATGGATCAGAAGTTTGGGGCAGCGATATATTTAAAACGATATCAAATCCGTTTCAAAACTGGAGTAAGCTGGCTTGTAATACAATAACCATTAAAACGGAGTACCAAAGAGAACCAGTAATATCGGATGCCTTAGCGAGCTTGGACTTTACCCTCTATCTATAGAGATACTTTCTAACGTATTCAACTACTACAAACGATTATTGCGAATGGAATTCTTCAGCAGTGATCACAGTGAGGTCATAGCATTGTGACGTCATAAGCATTATGGCATCATATCATAGTTACGTCATCACCATTGTGACGTCATAGACAGACTTATATATGCTGCCCTACACAAAGATAAGGGTGAGTTTGAAAGACAAAAATATATAGATATCGCTTGAACTCACACAAGCGATATCTACTGTGGGAGCCAGTTTTGGATGATAAATAAATATTCCATGCATGGTCACGTGATAACATATACATTACACCAATTCATTTTGTGCATAAATAAATATTCCCATATTGAATATTCATAGCCACGTACAGTTTCACATCATTTCCTTCACAATTTGAGTACATAATAAAAGACGAAATATGTAACAGTTGGTGTCCGAGTACAATTATGTATAGATTCAATCTGTAATGTTACACGTCATCGTAAGTCCGTCATTATGACGGGACGTATAAAATTATAACATATAGTTTTAATTAGATTGGTATAGGTTATAACTGTATATTTGTAAATATGAGAAGTCAACGAATTGTGACAGGTGATACATCGATGTAATTAACACTTTGGTTTCAACAGGGACAATAAAACTAAGTACAAATTCCGTGGTTTCAGGAATGTGGCAGATTATTTTGCTTCAGTGAAATTATGGGCATACGAATTTAAAACCAACGCTGCTAGAATTTTGTTTTTAATTCATGTTTTAAAACCATGTTTTATTTCATATATATCTTGTTAAAATCTGATCTTGCACTTTAAAGGGGCAGTAGCGCGTTTTTTTGCAAATTGTATTTTTTAAAATTTCCTATTTATAATGATCGTTCATGTCATTTATATTTATTTTATAGGATAAAAGATCTTACTACACAAACCAATTATCCGTAGTGGTAATAACGGTTTTGCGTGTAAAGCAAAACATGCATGGCGGCCTTTTTGTTGTGAACACATTTTATTATTTCGAATGACAAAAAATTCCCATTGCTTTTCCGAACCATGTACATGCCGACATCCATTGTGTTGTTTGGGGTCACATATATATATTCCAAACTTTATAAATAGTGTTACTTTATAAAGAAGTACCGACTGTTATCGAAAACTACCATTTTGATATCAGAAGACACGAGGGTGAGATTCTATTTATCATCCAAAATCATTCTGATTACGTTTTAAAAAACTGAAAATAGTGTACATCTCTGCAATCTGACTTCCAGTGCGGTGAGGTCATAGCATTGTGACGTCATCATGTTTATGACGTTACATGGTATTGTGATGTCATTACTCGATGATGTAAAACAAATTGTGATGTCATGTAGTTGACGGTGACAGGGCATTGTGCAAAATCTACTGCCAAATAGATATCTCCTCGATATCGCTTGATCTCACACAGTTTTGGGTGATAAATTTGATATCAGAAGACATTTTGGTGAGATTATTTCTATATCTCGTCTTGCGTAAAATGTATATTGGGGTTAATCGGGTCTACTGACAACTAAGAACGTAGTCGTATGCACGAACCTACTAGTATAGTGAGTGACTGAGCAGGGACTGTATACCCTGCTGTAACTTAGTACGTGATAATTGTCTATAAGTGCCCATACACAGGGACTTGTATTGCTGAAAACAAACAGTTCCTAGGTCCAATTCTACGATGACATATATACCCTATACTAATAAATAAAGAAAGGGGAACAACGCCAATTTTACCCCCTGCCCAAACAAGTCCACATTTCAAAATGTCAACACACATTTTGCACGTACTACATACTACAGAATTAAGGCACAGTGATTTCTCGTTCAATTAACCTAAACATCAACAAAATCGGTGCATTATTTCTCAAGTTATGACAATTGAAACACGATTTTTTACCTGTAAAACTTGAGATGGCCCACAGGGGCTTGTATTGCTGAAAACAAACAGTTCCTAGGTCCAATACTACGATGCCATATATATTGGACCTGGGAACTGTTTGTTTGCAGCAATACAAGCCCCTGTGCCTAATACAGAGTTGTCCACCCATATGCCTACCGCCTATTTTGTACATATATTTGGTAGTGTAATTTAGTAGCCTATAGGTGTGTCATGATTGGTTTATCAACGAAACATAGCCGTGGTATGGATTGAAAAAGTTCATGCAAGTTGAAAGATTGGAGGAATGTATAACTCCATCTTCAACAGTCTCCTATATTAGGGTCGAAGTACTTCCTTATCTCTTTAAAATCATATCTTTGATTCGTTCCCAAGGTTAAGCTTTAAAACGTTGTGTCACTCATCCAAGATCTGACGGAATCCCGTAGAGCTCCGTGTTCGCCGGAAGTTGTTACTTTCCCGTTGAAAATGCATGCTTTCAAATTTCTGAAAGCGGACACGGGGCTCTACGTATACGGGATTCCGTCAGATCTTGGATTGGTGACAACCCAAATAGGTCCAGCCTAAGAAACGAATAAAGGATATGATTTTAATGAGATTGAAGTACTTCCAGGGATTTCAAAACTCCCGTTTTGACGAATGAATCCTGCTCGAGCGTTCAATTTGTTCCGGTCCCTTTTATGACACACTATGTTAAAATTTATAAATACGTACAGGCCATTTAGATATTGAGTAAATCTAACATTGTTACACATATTGATTTAAATTTACGTTAAAGGACTAATTAACTCTTAACGGTAAATTACTTTATAGGCATGCAGTGACAAAATGTTTATTATTAAATTAATCATGTAGTTTTACATAAACACATCTAACGTGTATAGTTAATGAGTAAATTAATGGTAGGCTAGTGATAACATACACATCACACCCATCCATGTTGTGTATAAATAGAGAATCTCACCCAAGTGTCTTGCCGAGGATATATTTACTTTAATCAACGAGTGTTGATATATTTGATATCAGAAGACAAGAGGGTGAGATTTTATTTATCATTCAAAATCATTTTTCAACAATTATTAGCCAAAGACTGACATATTTGAAACACAAAACTGCCATTTAGCTTCATCAGCAGTGATCTCAGTGAGGTCATAGCATTGTGACGTCATAAGCATTATGGCATCATAGCATTGTGACGTCATCACCATTGCGACGTCATAGCATTGTCAACAGTGTTCTCAGTGTTCTATTGTATAAAATGCATAATTATGGTATAACAGGTAGAATATTTAATGTTTTACATGACATGTACTCTAATGTGATGTATTCTATCAAAACGCAAGATGGAGTGACAGAACCAATTTCATCATCAGTTGGTGTTAAGCAAGGATGTGTGTGCAGTCCTACCCTTTTTAACATCTATGTGAACGATATACAGGACTACTTTGAAGCCCGTAGTGATCACGCTCCTCTTTTGGATGGTCAACACCTCACACATTTGCTCTTCGCAGACGACCTAGTTCTTTTTTCAAAGTCACCCAAAGGACTTCAACAGAATATAGACAATTTAAAAACATTTACAGAAGATTGGAAACTCACTTTAAATCTCTCTAAAACAAAAGTATTAATTTTCGGCGGTACCAAGGCAGATTCCAGACACTTGTTTCACCTTGATTACACGGCTATTGACTTTTGTGACTCATACACCTATCTTGGTGTGACTCTTCATAAGAATGGTACTTTCAAACTCGCTAATGAAAGCCTGAAAGGAAAAGCAATGCGCGCCTGGTTCCAAATCCGCCACAGCCTGACTCCAACAACTCACTTCCGCCCCGATGTCGTCCTTCGTCTCTATGGGTGTCTCATATCACCAATCGCCACTTATGGATCAGAAGTTTGGGGCAGCGATATATTTAAAACGATATCAAATCCGTTTCAAAACTGGAGTAAGCTGGCTTGTAATACAATAACCATTAAAACAGCTAAATCAATTCTCGGAGTACTAAAGAGAACCAGTAATATCGGATGCCTTAGCGAGCTTGGACTTTACCCTCTATCTATAGAGATACTTTCTAACGTATTCAACTACTACAAACGATTATTGCGAATGGAATTCTTCAGCAGTGATCACAGTGAGGTCATAGCATTGTGACGTCATAAGCATTATGGCATCATATCATAGTTACGTCATCACCATTGTGACGTCATAGACAGACTTATATATGCTGCCCTACAAAAAGATAAGGGTGAGTTTGAAAGACAAAAATGTATAGATATCGCTTGAACTCACACAAGCGATATCTACTGTGGGAGCCAGTTTTGGATGATAAATAAATATTCCATGCATGGTCACGTGATAACATATACATTACACCAATTCATTTTGTGCATAAATGAATATTCCCATATTGAATATTCATAGCCACGTACAGTTTCACATCATTTCCTTCACAATTTGAGTACATAATAAAAGACGAAATATGTAACAGTTGGTGTTCGAGTACAATTAGGTATAGATTCAATCTGTAATGTTACACGTCATCGTAAGTCCGTCATTATGACGGGACGTATACAATTATAACATATAGTTTTAATTAGATTGGTATAGGTTATAACTGTATATTTGTAAATATGAGAAGTCAACGAATTGTGACAGGTGATACATCGATGTAATTAACACTTTGGTTTCAACAGGGACAATAAAACTAAGTACAAATTCCGTGGTTTCAGGAATGTGGCAGATTATTTTGCTTCAGTGAAATTATGGGCATACGAATTTAAAACCAACGCTGCTAGAATTTTGTTTTTAATTCATGTTTTAAAACCATGTTTTATTTCATATATATCTTGTTAAAATCTGATCTTGCACTTTAAAGGGGCAGTAGCGCGTTTTTTTGCAAATTGTATTTTTTAAAATTTCCTATTTATAATGATCGTTCATGTCATTTATATTTATTTTATAGGATAAAAGATCTTACTACACAAACCAATTATCCGTAGTGGTAATAACGGTTTTGCGTGTAAAGCAAAACATGCATGGCGGCCTTTTTGTTGTGAACACATTTTATTATTTCGAATGACAACAAATTCCCATTGCTTTTCCGAACCATGTACACTCATTTTTTTAACTTGATTTTCCAAAGAGAGAAGGGTGATTTACTATTGGTGAGATTATTTTTCAATTCATCGACTTATTTCAGCGAAAAATCGTGCTACTGCCCCTTTAAAGAGCCATCGAATAATTTAGTGTTTCAAATACAAAAATATGTTTTTGAAAAGGAACTTATCACTGTATGGGACCTGCGTCGGCAGGAATCATTTTTTAACGGGTATTTGTTACGCTGCTTCACCCGGGTAGGCTGAGGTCGTGTTTTCGAAAAAGCTTTAGTTGTAAAAAACATTTGAATTCAAGGTTAAATCTACTTTCTATGTGCCTTTAAATGGGTATATGATCAAGACGATATGTTGAAGCATAATTTCCTAACTTCTGAGCGAAATCTGTGCATTAGTTATATAGATATGATCAAATATATCCCCTATTCCTCGAAAACATTGACTATTTAGCTATTATTCTTTAAAATAGACGATTTAAACTTTGAGAATTATATATTTAGGAACATACACTCTATTGAAAGTGTACATCACTGTTTGAAATGAAATTTTTCATTATCATAGTCAAGAAAACGTGTTGAACATTTCGCCTGTTGATGTACCGATTTTTGAACATGCGACGTAATTTGAACAACGTGTTACGATTTTAGTTACACGTTTAGAGCTACTTCATATTTTATCATTTGTAAAGAAACATGGAATAATCTTCAAATAAAGTACATTAAACTTACACCATTTGGCATGTACAGCCTTATCTTGTTGCATAGATGAATAGAACCATTGAAGAAGAGGAGGACAGTATGATTCAGACAGGCGACAGCACGGATTTCGACCTCATCAACGTGAGCAACGTTGAGGAAGTCCAAAAGCTTATTTAAAGTAATTCTCAAATAAACTGTACAATTCAGAGACAAATAAATTCACGACAGTTGTTATATGGAGAGATAAAGTTTAAATATTAAATTCATTTTTAGTATAAAAGCGAGCTAGCATAAAGAGAGGGACGAAAGTATAAACAAGGATAAATATCTTTTATCGAGGTTTGGCAGATGTCTGCTGTATAACTGATGATAGTACTTAATGGGTTGGCGAAACAACAAGAGTCGTTTACAGAAGTGATTACCAGTGGAATTAATGTGGTAAAAGAACGTATTCATTCTACTGATTCGGAAATGGTTTGACACTAAATTTGACAGCAGCATTTGTCAAAAAGGAGAAATGTCTCCTACCACAGAGGACAGTGAACTGCAGGTTTCAGGCTGTAATGGGATAGGATGATTGGCCGAACATCGGTAGATCGCCTTTAAAACGGCGTGACCGTTAGAATTTAGTCGGAGAAGACGGGCGGAGAGACGATAGATACAGAGTCCAAGATGGAAGAAGGTGTCCGACAAGAGTCGTGACTGGAAGGAACTTAGATGGGACTCTAGAGACCGAATGGAATCGCTTGGGTAATATATTTAACTTGGATAGCTAGGGTTAGGAAATAGGCAAAGGTTAGGATGAATTTATATTGATAGGGAATTTGCTTGTAAATGTTTTTATAATAAAATATTGAAAACGTATTGTGTTTATTAATGTTAGGATAAAGTTGTAATAGAAGGTTAGTACCTCTTCGAAAGAAGCCAAGCGAGTAAAATGAGTAATCCCCAGGGTAATTACTTTTAATATATTGGCGCGGGAAGGTCAAATATATAACATGGTGCTAGATGCGGGGTCTTTCATCTTTTTAAATTATGGATTATATAGATACGGATAGGTTAAGTTGATAAGATAAGGGTACGGATTCAACAGATATTTTTATAAAATGCCTAGTCTTTCCTATGAGTACGGCATCGATGTCAAACGGTCAGAATTATTAATGAAATTAACCATATTAATTGAGTCTTTAGCACTTAAAGTACAAGGTTTACAACAAACGCAGATGATAGCTCAGGAAACCATTCGAGAATTATATGATTTTAGGCAAAGGTTGATAGATTTTCAAGCGGTAGTTGATAACGGCGTAGGAATGAATAACCCGTTGAATATGGATAATGTTGATTAAATAATATAACTCTTTATTATGAAGCAATGAGCGTAAATGGCCCTTCGGGAAATACTAGATCAAAATCAGCTAGTTTAAAAGTGAAGGATTTAGAAAATGCTTGTTCTGTAAAGAAGTTGAAAGGGACTATATTCCAAAAAGAATTTAATTATCCCCTATCACCTGAGGTCAGTTTTGAGGAAGTCCACTTTGAGGATAAATGTCAAGGAATTGCAGAATTTGATATTGAAAATTTAACGCCACATAGCGAGAAAGCACATAAGATAAATATCACAGATGATACGACGGAAGAATTACAGTTACAGGATAATTTAGAATGTAATACGGCACAGAGTGGAACAGACATTCAGGACGTAGATGAAGTAAAATTCATTGACGAGTTAGGACATTGTAATTTAAGTGAAGTATCGGATAGTGAGGGTGAGGCGGAATTTATATCTCCTCGAGGTGAACTAGGAAACTTTGACAGAACAATTGTTGATGACATTTTAAGAGATAATTTGGATTCTGAGATTCATTCAGTAAGTAGGATTGAATGTAAAAATATAGTACACGGTGCAAGTGTAGCAGAAACGGCAGAGGATTTAGTAGACCGAGAAAATAGAATTTTTGAAAATTACGGAGATATTGAATTGTCTCTCAGTCCAGAACCAGTGACTATTTTGAACGGTTTACCTGACGCAATGGGCGAGCACAATTTAGTACCAGATAATTTTGATGGGAGTGATCATAGCAGCGCCAAGGAATTTTTAACAAGATTTAATTATTATGCCGAATTTAAGGGTTGGAGGGATGAACAGAGAATTAAAGCTTTCCCCCTATTTTTAAGAAAGAGTGCATATTTGTGGATTCAGAGTTTTGATTTGGATACTTTAAAAGGATTCTGTAGTTTGGAGGAAAAATTCAAAGAAAAATTTGTACATGAGGTGCCCAAATGGACACTTATTAAAAATTTTCAGGCTAGAAAATTAAAGGAGGGTGAATCGCTAGATTCATATATTGCGGAATTAACAAGGTTGGCGACCCTATTAAACAAGACGGAGGACGACATTATGGAAGTATTCGTTAATGGGTTACCAAATAGAATCAAAGCTCTACAGAAGTTATCAGACGCAGTTGAAACTGCGCGTCTTGCAGAGTCAATCTCGGAGGACGACGTCAACGTCAGTCTGGTACAAGGTTGTTTTAGACGTTTGGAAAATGTATGTGATAGAATAGAGACTAAACAGAATATGTTCAATCCAAATCAGTTTCAGGGCCGTAGAGGCGGTGGAAGATCAACCGAGGTAAGTATTCCTAGGCGCCAATTTAACTCAGCTAGGGGACCACACACGGACTTCAACCAAGCTTGGAGGCCACGCCCGAATTACACCACACAGTGGGGGCCGCGTCCCAGCTTCAACTCGCCGTGGTGGCAGGGTCCCAGGCCAGGTGTGAGACAGCCGGGCCCCTTTCCAGGACAACAGGATAGACGGTTCCAGTTCGAAGGACCAATGACGGACAGGAACGGAGGAGCGACAATGCGTCGTCCTGCCCAGACGGGGCGGAGTGAGCACTACCCAAGATGTTTTCGCTGTGGACAGGGTGAGTTCACGCCATCTCATACTAATGTCTGCCCTGCTAATCAGGTTACTTGCTATAATTGTGGGAGAGTCGGACATTTTCGACGTTTTTGTAATAGGAGAGGGCAGAGTACAAATAGTTGACTGTATGGTCAATTCAGTAACAGGCATGAACACCACAGAGATAGAAAATTTAAGACACGACAAGAGTACTTAAAGAATGACAGAAGGATGGAAGATAAGAGTCAGTCTGAAGATTTTTTTGGAATAGCTGAGAACAATAGTATAATGAAAGTCGGAGTGACTCTGAATAATTATTTTGTAGAGGCGGTGTTAGATTCTGGTGCGTCAATTTCCGTAATTACGGAGGATATGTTAAGAAAGATAGGTTTATGGCCTAGGAATTGCCTCCAGAGGCCGACTGTGAAACAGTTAACCAGTATAGGGGATCAGATTTTTTATGTTCTGGGACAGGTAGAAATAAACCTTACATTGGGTGAAAGACAAATGACACATTCCTTTCACGTAGTTAAACATTTAGTTTTTCCAGTATTTTTAGGATTAGATTTCTTAAGAATGAATAATGTCATATTAAACTTTCAAGATAATACCATGACAATCAATGATGGTGTACCTCCAATGCTTGGATGTCATGTTGGTCAGGATTCACAGGAAAATTGTAGTGTAGGAACTACAGACAATTTCGGTATACCAGTAAGAATATTAAATAATACTTCTGTCCCGGCATGTTCTGAAATGTTGTTACAGGTATACATGCCAAGTTTTTCAAGTGCAGGATTTTTGTTGTGTGAACCAGTAACGGGGATAGAAAGTGAATTACATATTTTAGGTGCTAGATGTGTTGTTTCCGCTCCAAAAGGTTTAGCCACTTATCGAGTTATGAATTTTAATGACGAAGCAGTCACAGGGGCTTGTATTGTCGAAACTAGCGATTACAACGAATATGAAGTCGACGATCCAGCCCGATATACTATAAAAAAAAAGTTCTTTTTTATAGTATATCGGGCTGGATCGTCGACTTCATATTCGTTGTAATCGCTAGTTTCGACAATACAAGCCCCTGTGGAAGCAGTCACACTAAACAAAGGACAACAAATTGCCGTGTGTTGCCATATTGATACGAATCAGATAAATCCGTTACAAGAAGCAAAGTGTCAAGGTCAGGATAGAAGTCATAAATATTTATCTCCAGAGGAAGTAAATAGAATTATATTAGAGTTAGGTTTAGAATTTGGCAGTAAAAGTTTAAATAGTAATGAGGTGGAACAGTTAAAGCGAGTCATAGCAGAAAATAGGGATTGTTTTGCTACGTCTTTGTCGGAATTGGGTAAGTGTGACATATTAGAGCATAATATTGATGTCGGTGCAAATAAGCCGGTTAGACAGCGTTTTTACCGAGTGAACCCTGCTGCACGCGCTGAAATTAGAAGACAGGTGACAGAATTAATAGATTTAGGTATATGTGAACCACATTATACAAGTGCATGGTCTTCCCCTGTGATATTAGTTAAGAAAAAACAATTACCAGGTAAAGCTCAAGAGTTCAGAATGGCGATAGATCTGAGATTGGTAAATCGGTGTAGCCAGTCTAAAGAAATTGCCCCATTATTGCGAATAGAGGATGTTATCGATTGTTTGGGAGATAAAAAGAGTAAATTCTTCTCAACCATAGATTTATTTTCGGGTTGTTTCCAAATTCCTCTCACAAAAGAATCTCAAGATATAGCGACATTTGTGACTCCAGACGGTGTTTATAAGTTTAACCGTATGCCTTTTGGATTGTCCGGAGCACCTTGTACATTTTCGAGAGTGTGTTCAAGTCTTTAAATTGGAAAACGACTTTGTGTTATTTAGATGATATAATTTGTTTTTCACCATCATTTGAGCAACATTTAAAAGATTTAAAGGAAGTATTCTCATGTCTGAGAGCGGCAAATTTAACGGCTAAGCCTAGTAAGTGCGAGTTTGCGGCGCAAGAAGTAAAATATTTAGGACATATATTCTCACAGCATGGTGTTCAAGTTGATTCAGAGAAAACTAAATTAATTGATGACTTTCCAGTACCAAAGAATCAGAAGCAGGTACGCGGTTTTCTCGGATTATCGGGGAACTATAGACGTTTTGTAAAAGATTATTCCAAAAAAGCACATCCATTACATACCTTGTTGCAAAAAGATACAAAATTTGAGTGGAGAAGTGAGCAGGAGGAAGCATTTCAAATATTAAAGTCAGCTTTGGTGAAACCGCCTATATTAACATTTCCCAATTGGAGTAAACCATTTATTTTAACGACGGATGCATCATTAAATGGATTAGGGTATGTTTTGGCACAATGTGATGAAAATGATAGGGAGCACCCCATAGCGTTTGCAGGTAGAAGTTTATCTCATGCTGAAAAGAATTATTGTATAACGGAGTTAGAATTGTTAGGCGTTATTAGTGGTATTCAACATTTTAGAGAATCTTTGGCGGGACGAGAGTTTATCATAATGACGGACCATAAGGCTCTACAATACTTAAGAAATAATCGTAATAAGTCGTCACGACTTATTGGATGGTCATTATTTTTAGGCGAGTTTAATTTCACAATAAAATATCGCCCCGGAAATTCAATTAGTCATGCCGATAGTCTGTCTAGATGTAATCATTTGGAACCGGGGAAGGAAGACATATTAGAAGACATAGGTCATCTATTTTCAGTAAATGAAAAATGTCAGACTACAATTAAAGTTAAAGAGGAGAATGTTGAACCTGTTCCGGATTTGTCAGATGAACTTGCTGCTGACACACAGGTGGATGAACTCGCGAATGTATATGTACCCGTAGAAACTATTAGGATTGAACAGAGGAAGGACCCACTACTACGTCCTATGATTGATTATTTAAGTCAGGATTATTCTACTTCTGATAGTAAAGAGATTAAGTCCGTGCGTGCTCTGTGTCATGATTACATATTAGATGATAAGGTGCTATTTCGAATATGGGGCCCTAAAACATCAGGAAATTGGTCTAATCGATGCATGAAACAGCTCGTAATTCCTAAATCATTAGTCAACAGAGTGTTGTCGGCATATCATGACAATTTAATGGCAGGACATCAGGGCATAGACAGAACTTTCCAGCACATTCGCAATAAAAAATTTTGGAAGACAATGTATGATGATGTGAAGAATTACGTACAGACCTGTACTGACTGCCAGTTTATTAAGAGAGCTTATGGCAGACGTCACGCACCACTGAAGCCATTACCAATAGAAGGTAAATTATGGGATAGAATACATATGGACACTATTGGACCGTTGCCTGTCAGTAAAAATGGACACAAACATATTTTAATCATAACATGTAGTTTCAGCAGGTTCACGCTTGCATTCCCTTTAAAAACTTCGGAGGCGTCAGAAATAGCCGGATTGTTTTATGATAGATTTATTTGTGTATTTGGCGTTCCAAACACCGTGTTAACTGATAATGGAAGTCCGTTTATAAGTAGAATATTTGCACATTTATGTAAGATGTTGTCAATAGAGACATTACGCACAGCAAGTCACCATCAGGCGACCAACGGTGCTTCAGAGCGGTTTAATTATTTTTTGGAAGTTACACTTAAGTATTATATTGACAAGAAACAGGACGACTGGGATAAGTATCTTTCTAGTGTTACATTTGCATACAATTCAACACCATATACTCAAGGTACCGGTTTTAGTCCATATTTTCTGGCGTTTGGCCAAGAAGCAAATTTACCAGTGGATTTAGAGTTAGGAGTTTCAGCTGGGCTTCCACAAACTATACAACAGAGAGTTGAAGCTATTTCAGACTTAATAAGCGTTACTAGAGAAGTAGCTAAAAATAATTTAATTAAGGCTCATGACAGAGCAAAGGCATATTATGATACTGGTTCCAAAATGCCGAGTTATGATATTGGAGATAAAGTATGGTTGGATAGGAGGACAGTTGAACAAGGATTAACAAAACAATTGAGTTCAGGATTTATTGGTCCTTTTTATATATGCGACTTAAAGGGACACTGTACGTATCAATTAAGAAGGGTAGACAATAATGTCTTACTTAAGGTTCCAGTCCATGCTAACTGATTGAAACCATTCATAGATCCCCAATTACGGGACACACTAGGTTTAAAGGATAAAGTTACAGACGACGTCAGTGAAATTGATTTCGCAGATGGAATTAATAATAATAATAGTGCAGTAGACAAGCCACAGACTAACGACGTTCCTAAGGTAACGCCTAGTGACGATGTTTCGGACATAGACGCGGGAACAGAAGAGTTATTATCTGAGGATACGGACAGCACGGACGAAGGGGGTGATATTCAAATGGGTCAGCCTGAAGTGTATGAGGTTGAAAAGATTCTAGCGCGTAAAGTTATCAACGGTATTCCATTTTTTAAGTTAAAATGGAAAAATTATTCTCAACCTACGTGGGAGACTGGTAAGAATGTGTCGAAGGATTTAGTGCAAGCATATAAAATTGCACAAACAATACAAACTAATTCTCGAAAGAGGAGAAAACAGAAACGTATATAAGTTCCTTAAAATGTATAGTACGATTAGCGGACAATCGGTGATGTCATACAGGATGATACAGTTGTCATATTTATTATATGTGTAAATATACTCGTTTTTTAATGATTGACTTTATATATGACTGGAGTGGCGGTCGGATGAGGGACGTCACTCATTCCGATGGCCAATCTAATTACAGTTAGTATGTAGAGTTAATTGTTACAAGTGTTTGTTATTGTGTTGTGTGAACTGGAAATAGGGGTGTGTTTGGAGTTGTCTTCATTAGGATCAAGCGCGAGGTAGACCGAGGTGTAAAAAGATACAGCATGAAGCGGTAACGTCATGAGGGACAGACTCCTCGGTACTATTGTTCATGTCATGCTAACATTGTTTGTTATTACAGCGGTGGCAAGGTTCATATTGCTGCTCCTTGCCGGCTTGGTCTGCTTGGGTCGGGCAGACAAGGATACAGTCCCGGAAGGATCCGTGCTACGAACTCAATATGGAGTTCTCTTTCTACATACATCGAGAATTGACATAGCGAGAAATAAATGGATTCATGTTTACCGTTACCAATTACCAGAATTTGAGAGCGTTAGAGGGTTACGATTCACTAATTTTTATTGCACGGAGAATGCAGAGCAGAAATGTCAAAAATCACACTTTGATAGATTAATAAAGCCGGGATATGCTCAGACGTACTGCCCTAAAGTGACTAATCATTGTCAATATCTAACTACGTTAGACAGAAAGATCAAAATAGCTGAAGATGATTTATGGACACGTTGGGATAATGTTAAGGAGAGTGTCCATAGATTGATACCGAAAGTTGAAGACGATTTACAAAATATCAATTCTCGGTCAAAACGTGCTCCTTTAGGCTTTATTGGTACATTATCAAGGTCATTGTTTGGTACTGCTACTGTGGAGGATGTGGACGGTCTCGCAGTCCGTCTTGTGTCTCCTGGAATCTTTGGGACCGATTCGGAGGAATGTTTCAGTGTTCTGTTATATGTACTGTATACTGGAAACAAAAAAATAGTATATATTTACTTCTATCCATAGGTGCGTGTTGTCAAGCAGTGTTGTAATAATTTTTGATTTTAGTATAATATTTAACAATGCAAACACAATTTTAGTTCCTTATTATAAAAAGAAAATATGGAGGGTTTTGTCTTTTTATATGTATACCATAAGCCAGGTGGATAGATTAACTGCCACTAGGATGTCACGTCACAGTCGAAAATTACCTCTGGGTCGGCATTTAATTCGTGAGTGGTAGATATTATGGTATACATGTAGTTGTTGTCTTTCTCATGTTGTAAATGATAGCGGGTTGTCTGAACGTATTACCTAGGTAATGGTACTACACGTGTTTTCCTCATCAGATGGTCTGATGGTAAAGGTGAATGAATAAGCCACTATGGTAACATATATTTATACATTTAGGTCTTGTATGATGCCATTACATAGTTAAAAAAAAACCAACAACACCACAACCAAATGTGATATTACAGTTTCACTGGATATCGCGGTACGCTATTGTCTTCTTTGGTAGCTCATGATTTATCTCATGGTAGTACAATGTACAGGAGTACAATGTTGTATCTTATGTGACAGTGTCACAGTTCGTGGTCATGTATTATATATAGTTGTAGTGTTGTGAATATATATTGATATCGTACAGTTGATTTGTGAAGTAGTTAGTGAATATAGTAGGAAGCGAAGATATCTTTGGGAAAGTGGTTGATAGTCCGTTGTTATGGTAATCCAAGGACGGATGAAGGTGGTGTCAAGATAAATACAGTATATATATAATTTAAAAAAAATAAAAATAATAAAAACACAAAAGATGTTGAACATAGATGAGTCACATACCATAAGTCGTATGATTACCATGATATGATTAGCACTGTCACAGTTCGTGGTCATGTATTATATATAGTTGTAGTGTTGTGAATATATATTGATATCGTACAGTTGATTTGTGAAGTAGTTAGTGAATATAGTAGGAAGCGAAGATATCTTTGGGAAAGTGGTTGATAGTCCGTTGTTATGGTAATCCAAGGACGGATGAAGGTGGTGTCAAGATAAATACAGTATATATATAATTAAAAAAAAATAAAAATAATAAAAACACAAAAGATGTTGAACATAGATGAGTCACATACCATAAGTCGTATGATTACCATGATATGATTAGCACTGTCACAGTTCGTGGTCATGTATTATATATAGTTGTAGTGTTGTGAATATATATTGATATCGTACAGTTGATTTGTGAAGTAGTTAGTGAATATAGTAGGAAGCGAAGATATCTTTGGGAAAGTGGTTGATAGTCCGTTGTTATGGTAATCCAAGGACGGATGAAGGTGGTGTCAAGATAAATACAGTATATATATAATAAACAAAAAATAATAATAATAAAAACACAAAAGATGTTGAACATAGATGAGTCACATACCATAAGTCGTATGATTACCATGATATGATTAGCACTGTCTATTCAGATCGCATGGTTTCTTTGAACGTCCTGTTCAGTATAAACAAAATAATAAAAAAAAAACCACTTAAATACAAATATGTGGTGGTTCCGATGAGATCTTGTTATATGTGTGTCTTCATTGGCGATGATCTCACATACATTTTTATAGCGTTACAGGTCGGTATGGACTTAGGCAGGCGTGTGCAGATGTCCAGATGTTCGCTTGTCCTGAGAGGCTTTCCCTGGCTTCCGATCTGGTTGGCTATCCACGTGACTTGGGTGTACTCTGATGTCAGTCTAGACAGAGGTGGAATGAATGAACATTATCGCTGAGAGGTTGACAGTGGCCGACAGACGTGTCTTCACGAACCCGAGCGGGGGCAGACTGCCCATGTGACATTCCAGTGACAGATCACCCATGATCTTACATGCCTATGTGACAGGCATAAGTGACTATGTAGTGACACTGTGTGGAGCCAACAGGAGACTGAGAGCTAACTGCTCTACAGCTGATGACTAGGAGAACTTTCCTGTGCCAGGGGTGATAGCCGTGTGTATGTTGCGTCCACATGTGCAGAACTTTAATGACAATTAGGAGTGGCTGGTGGACCAACATTTGTGACTGTGTTCCTCAGTGTGAACTCTGATACTATGAGGTCGAGGGCAGCGGACGGACATGCACTGAGCCTTGAGAAGTGAACTTTTTCTCATCTTTTTGAGTGACCAGACTTCGCGATTATGAACTCTAAACGTGTTGTACTTTCGTGATTGGACTACGATATTTATCTTTGATGAATGTTTATGAGTTATTAGTGTGCGCTAGGGACTATGATATCTCTGGTTAGGTTTCTTTTTCAGCTTATATTGCTATGTGTTTGCATTGTGGGTCGATGTTGGGTTCGCTGAATTATCCAATTGCAAAATCTTTGTACGCTTTACAATGGTTTAGCGTTGTTGTTTTTTTAACTGAAGTAAGGTAGAACATTGATCTACCAAGGTGGTACCCAACATCGTCTTTTACTGTAGGTTCTATTCAAACGGTTCCATTCGTCCTTGAGTCGAGGACGCCTCTACGTTTAAAGGGGGGATGTGTTATATGGAGAGATAAAGTTTAAATATTAAATTCATTTTTAGTATAAAAGCGAGCTAGCATAAAGAGAGGGACGAATGTATAAACAAGGATAAATATGTTTTTATCGAGGTTTGGCAGATGTCTGCTGTATAACTGATGATAGTACTTAATGGGTTGGCGAAACAACAAGAGTCGTTTACAGAAGTGATTACCAGTGGAATTAATGTGGTAAAAGAACGTATTCATTCTACTGATTCGGAAATGGTTTGACACTAAATTTGACAGCGGCATTTGTCAAAAAGGAGAAATGTCTCCTACCACAGAGGACAGTGAACTGCAGGTTTAAGGTTGTAATGGGATAGGATGATTGGCCGAACATCGGTAGATAGGCGAGCTTTTTGATCGCCTTTAAAACGGCGTGACCGTTAGAATTTAGTCGGAGAAGACGGGCGGAGAGACGATAGATACAGAGTCCAAGATGGAAGAAGGTGTCCGACAAGAGTCGTGACTGGAAGGAACTTAGATGGGACTCTAGAGACCGAATGGAATCGCTTGGGTAATATATTTAACTTGGATAGCTAGGATTATGAAATAGGCAAAGGTTAGGATGAATTTATATTGATAGGGAATTTGCTTGTAAATGTTTTTATAATAAAATATTGAAAACGTATTGTGTTTATTAATGTTAGGATAAAGTTGTAATAGAAGGTTAGTACCTCTTCGAAAGAAGCCAAGCGAGTAAAATGAGTAATCCCCAGGGTAATTACTTTTAATATATTGGCGCGGAAAGGTCAAATATAACACAGTCCAAGAAAAGTGAGTATTTTCCAAAACTACAACTTTTGATGAAACATTTTTCATTGTTCAGCACTCGGTTATTAACAATATTACATTTGTAGGAGGAGTTTGAATGAAGTAAAGTACCCTAAAAGACTCAGATAATTTATGTTCAAGAGTTATAAGTAGTTATATATACACCTACAGGAAATTACTGTTTTGTTCTTGTTTCGCTGCAAACGTCTACAAAAAAGGTGTTTCCTCCAAAAACACGTAAAAACACTTCATGCTCACAGTAAAGCATATTTCACTTTGTTGACCTAACATGACACCTCTTCAAAATTCAAAACTGATGGAACCATACATACCACATTTACATCGTATCCAAAAAATATTAATTCACAACTTGGAAACTAATCGTTTCCTTCCAATAAAATGCAATGCAATACGAATTTCCATCAACCTAACCACTTTAATCCAACATATTATATATAGTGTTTAATAAACTCGTCGCCTTACAAAATACAAGATATTTCAACCAACGAGCGATACATATGACTGAAACAGTGTAACATCTTGTTTTCAGAAGCCAACATAACTAATATCTGTTCATATTTATGTGAAATACACTTTAAGAAATTGTGATTTTGGAAAATTCCTTAAATAGTAAGATAGATCCAAAAATGGCTTTTAATAATGACGACCTATAATAATAATAATGACGCGTCGTAGAAGGTACATTATACCAGGGACTTGTCACTTTATATACTCCCTCATCCTCGATAATCCAGCGCTTTCGTTCCGATAAATCTACACGATTTATCGGAACGTAAGCGCTGGATTATCGAGGATGATACTCCCTTATAGCGTCGCTGATTATACCGACTATCGTATATACTAACATACTATCCTGTCAATGAAGCAGCCTTTGTATAAAATCAGTATCGTAGGAACATTTGTCGCAATCATTCCATCATGTAAAATGTAATTTAGTTGTTTTGTTTTGTGTCCTTTCACATTTTAATATTGCGAATGATGTCCTAAAATCGTAACACTGTCATTTACTCACGTTCAAAAATCGTAATAGCACGTTCAAAATACGTAACAGTAAAAAATAGGGTGCTTGTGTTTGAATGGAAATGTTGAAATCACGCGTGAATTAAATAGATTGCAGTCAGTTTTTACATGGAGATAAGAGGTTTTGAAGACTATCTCAATAAGAATTATTAAACAATAGTACTTAATTAGTGAATATTATGTCTCGAAAGTCAGAAAATAAAAAATTACAATAAACTGACTTCAACTGTTAAAAAAAGATGACCAATGTCAATGAAATCATACCAACTTCTTAACAAATGAATAAGTGATCAGCGACCAGTAACAAATATTACCGTAGAAGACCCGTCTCTTTCACTCACGTGTTTTTCTAGTGTAGGGGTACCTCCCCGTTGCAAAATCGGAACACCCGTGTGAAGCAGCGTAACAAAAACCCGTTAAAAAATTATTCCTGCCGACGCAGGTCCCATACAGTGCTTATGAGCTAAAAAAAATATTTTATCTACAACATGACATTTGATTAATAGTTTTCATATCATGACAGTCCAATGAAGTTTAGTGCACAAAATGTACTATAGTACACAACAACAAGCATTTGCGATGCACGGAGTCTTATCAATTTCACAAGTCGCCGTAGCAAACCATGCTTTTCTCCTGCAAGTTAGGCTACTGGATGTCATGATTGCTATATATCGTCGTGTTTCTAAATATCCTGTGAATATACAAATTTTTGACATTTTACCTATTTTGATTGTGATAATATCATCACAATATTACAAATGTATTATATATGTAGGCTATATATTCTAATTGAACATGAAATTCAAGTAAAACACCTCGTTGGGTAAAACATTTACATGTATGAAATACATAATTGAATGAATTGGTAAGTAAGTATACGCCAAACTTTATATTTCAATGCATTTAAGTACCCATGAACTTTGTTTGTCTTTTGTGTATTTGTTACAGAGTGCGAGTTAGACCATGAACAGTACGTGCTTCTGCATGTA
This sequence comes from Gibbula magus, assembly GCA_936450465.1. Taxonomy (NCBI): domain Eukaryota; kingdom Metazoa; phylum Mollusca; class Gastropoda; order Trochida; family Trochidae; genus Gibbula; species Gibbula magus. Next base: position 39,151,507 of record OW388295.1, read on the forward strand.
GATATACCTTGATCTATATTTAGACTGGAAAACACCTTTACTAATTAGTGCGAGTTCTTCGCTTATGTCGAGTGGAAAAGATAAGCGAAAAATTAAGTGAGTAGTTAAGTGAAGGCTATCTATTCCAATGAGATATCTCTTTAGCAATTTTATACTCGATGAGAAAAGTAGCCTACCATAAGGATATATACATAGACAAATTAAGTAGACTACAATTAATTATCTTTTACAATAAATGATAACTTAAATCGAATTCTGATCTGTGCGACTGACGCAAATAATTCCATTACAACACAGTGTTTGCATTCATCCATTATTAACAAGTTGATGTAGGTATGTTCTTATTTATAAATAACACATGGTCAGCTGTTGGGGGTGTGTATCTTCTGACAGCGCCTTAGCCAATCAAAAGCGAAGGAAATATTTACATAGATTCATGCGCGGTGGTATGATGTAAAAATAATTTGATCATTTCAATCTGACTTTGACGATACCCATTGATATAAAGAAATTGCTTTAACTTATGATATGGACATTATTATTCATACCTAATGTATATATGTTTAAATTGAAATATTATCATTAAAAGATTGAAGATCTATTCACGCACTCGGCGGATTTACTTCCGATCAGATGCTGAAAGGCTCCACGCTTCGACGTTGCCCTTGTTGTTGATGTGGTAAATTTGTGACAAGTTAAAACGTTGCTAATCATGGATGCCGCCGGTGACAACGCACCAAGAGTTATGTGGAAACCCGATAGAACAAAGTTAACCAAAATGGATAAACTCAGGATGTTGATCAATCAGAAATATGAAGTTAATTTAGGTATGTAAAATACGCAGGTAGACGTTCAGACTCTTGACTTGAGTCTGACACTGGTCAGACTCTGAGGTTGTTTCCAATCCGTCATTTAAATGATGAAATAATATTTAAATAAACAAAACTGAAAACATATTGACATTATTTTAGTAATATTAATTTTAACGATTCCGTTCAATTGCACAATTCATTCAAGGAATAATTAATTTGATTAATGATATTTTATAAATAAATTAATTGATCCATTGATCATCTTTTCCCATGTGCTATCTATCTCAAAAGTCGAAATTCTTCAACTGTCTAACTCTAAAGTAATAGTTAAATAGAAGGTTCCGGGTCAGTTGGTACCAAAATCGGTTGGTCCCAGGGTCGGTTCGCCCGAGTTTTAATATGATAGTTATAGCTGATGCATGATGTAATAAAGTTTGTAAAGGGTTCCGGGTCAGTTCGTACCAAAACTGGTTCGTCCTTGGGTCGGTTCGCCCCAGTTTTAATATGATAGATATAGTTGATGCTTGATGTAATAAAGTTTGTAAGTGAAACTAATTGTAGATGTAATAAAGATGGATAAAGAGATGTTTTTACAATACATGGCATTGTTTGCGTATTTGCATTTTAAACATGCATGATTATTGCTTATAAGTATGTAGAGGATATTTGTCTTTTCTTGACTAATACCATGTTTATCTCATCGAGTGAAGTAGAAAGGTTATATTTTAGAGTTATATAGCCACAAGTGAAAATATATAACTTTTCTACCTCACGTGATGAGATAAACATGGTATTTGTCAAGAAATTTTCTATTTATTATAATGACCAAATCCTTGCATATTCACCGAAATCGACTTGCATTTACGTTAGTCGGCTCCAGAATGAGCTTGTCGCCTCAGCAACAATATGACGTCATGAACGTGTCATGACGTCGGAGCATTGTTTTATGACGTAAGGTCATTGTTATATCAGTCACTAGTGACTGATAACACGTTCCATTGTTATTTTCACTAGTGACTGATAACACGGTTTATTTTCATTGATAGATCCTGGTATTTCACCTGCAACCATATAATAATTAGAGGATATTTGGCTTTTCTTGACTAATACCATGTTTATCTCATCGAGTGAGGTAGAAAGGTTATATTTTCACGAGTGGCGCAGCCACGAGTGAAAATATATAACTTTTCTACCTCACGAGATGAGATGAACATGGTATTTGTCAAGAAAAGACAAATTTTCTATTTATTATATGACCAAATCTGTGCATATTCACCGAAATAGACTTGCATTTATGTTAACTCGGCTCCAGAATGAGCCTGTCGCCTAAGCAACAATGTGACGTCATGAACGTGTCATGACGTTGGAGCATTGTTTTATGACGTAAGGTCATTGTTAAATCAGTCACTAGTGACTGATAACACGTTCCATTGTTATTTTCACTAGTGACTGATAACACGGTTTATTTTCATCGATAGATCCCGGTATTTCACCTGCAACCATATAATAAATTTGTAAAACAATCTTTTCAAATTACTCATTTTACAAATTATTTGAATCGGACGGAAAAACCTACTAATTTTGAAAAACACCCATATAATTACATATAATTGTCAAAAGTGGATAATATAACATTCATATATGTCAATATTTAACAATGAAACAGAAATTAGATACATGTAACACATATATTTATAGTTGGGGCGAACCGACCTGGGGTGAACTGGTTTTGGTGCGAACCGACGCTGGGACGAACCGGTTTTGGTACTAACTGACCCGGAACCAAATAGAAGACCTTGTTTATTGTGAAGATTATCTCCAGTGTAAACAACACCTGACTGATGTGTAAATAAACAGTATGCAGTAATGGTTGCCATAACAGATTAAATGTCAGCACACTTTATTTTTACCCATTATTTTAGGTGTCGGGCCTAAGTCTCTTCACAAAGCAATCTTTTCAAGGGTTAAAGTGAACCCCTAAAGTAACACTGATGCTGATCGGGTGAATTATCATTACGATAAGCTTGATAAGTTTGGAAATTGAACCCCTGATTCACATCTTGTGAATCTCATGAATCGTTATATTATCGATGTCTTCATATTTGGTGAAAGCATATATTTGGTCAGTACCCAGACACCAGTTAATTTTGGTGACCATGACCTTATTCTAAAGGTCATCTTGACACTTCGACCTGTGTGAAAACTCTTGTTAACACAGTATCTTATGAACCATTGCAACTAAATTGAATGTCTGAAAATATGACAGCTTGCATGGGGGCATTACACGAACACCAATCTGACAATAATATGGTTAATAATATTATGGCCAGATTGGCAAGTGACATGGGCATCTATCCGCTTGACACCACTGTTTATGCTTTTTGTGATGCAGTGTGTATTGATATGAACTCAATATCTACATGGTTGTGACAGATGGTCTAGGAGTTGACTTCATAAATCAAAGCAGTCCACTTCGAAATATTGGACCACATGACGGAAATACTTTTGAAAATCAGGGCATGATTGTTATAATAGGCCATTCTTTTTTAATAACCTGGTTTACATGCAGAATTGTTTTAAGCAGAAGGCTGGAGTTGGTGGAGGGGAAGAAAAAACTTAATGACACAAATTTGATAAATGACAAAATCTTGGGATTGATGTTAAAAAAAAAGAATGAAACAACAAAAAAACACTGATTGCACATTGTTCTTTGAATAAAAATGTAACTATTTAATGTTATGTTGTGTTGAGGCTAATATTCTTCAATTTGTTGAGTGCTTTTAAAAGGTCTTGTCTTTGACAAAATAAATTGTGCAGTCGACTGGAAAATCAAGGCAATAACCATTTGTTTCATTGCTGTTGATTTACGAGAATCCGTTATCGATGTTATAAAAACAGATGGCCTTATTTGTAATTTGGGACATACATAAAACAAACCGGTATATAGTCCTATATTGAAAATGGTTTAAAATGCTGTAAAAACTGATCTAAAGTAAACTTTGCATTTTCGTCTTCTTCTCCACTTGGTCTAGATCGAGAGCTGAAAAGTTGTGTGCAGATTCCTTGGCTAATGGGGAATTTAAATTGTAGATTTCGTGACCCTGTGACCCCAAATGGGGTCACGGGTCACATCCTTAAAAACCTATTTTCATCTTCTTCTCCAGTTCCAAAAGGTCTAGAGAGCTGAAAAGTTGTGTGCAGACTCCTTGGCTAATGGGGATTCTAAATTGTAGATTTCGTGACCCCCTGACCCCAAATAGGGTCACGGGGTCACAACCTTAAAAAACTATTTTCATCTTCTTCTCCAGTTCCAAAAGGTCTAGGTATCTGAAAAGTTGTATGCATACTCCTTGGCCAATGGGGATTCAAAATTGTAGATTTTGTGACACCCTGACCCCAAATAGGGTCACAGGGGTCACAACCTTAAAAAACCTATTTTCATCCTCTCTTCAGTTCCAAAAGGTCTAGAGAGATGAAAAGTTGTGTGCTGACTCCTTGGTCAATGGGGATTCTAAATTGTAGATTTCGTGATTTTATTCTTTTAACTCACCTGGTGGCACATTGCATTAGTTGATGGAACTCTGTCAGTGGATAATCTGAAAGTTTGAATGTTAGATTTCCTGGCCCACACTGAGAGAGTGTTGAGAGACACCTGGGTAAATAATGTACCTGACCAACTAGCAGTAAATTGGGTACTGAGTTCAATACAATGGTAGTCTGAATTTAAACCTTGATTATCTGACAGGCGACCGGTTGTATTCTCCTCAGGGAGTGTTCTGTATGTGATGATCAGTGGTTATATGATGGCCAGTGCTTTGAGCATTCAATGTGCATGGATAGATGCGCTATATGAATTGAGATACTTTGTTTTTCCAGAGACCTACAAAGAGTTCCACAGATGGTCATGTGATCACTACCAAGAATTCTGGGAAGAGATTTGGAAATTCACGGATATTATTTCTTCACAACCGTACAATGAGGTAATGGAATGTTTCAAAATTCAAACTGTATAAATAACATCTTTCACTTGAACTGGTTGTGTCATTTATAGAGATGGGTGGTTTTACTGGTATACCGGAAAACTGTGGTTTTTCAATCAAGTGGTGCGTACCACGGTACGTTGGAGAAAACAAGGGTTTTTATCGTAAGAAAAAATTACCTTTTTCAGAAGGATTTAATATCTTACTAATAAAAGTAACTTTATAATTCTTTAAATGGTTCTTTAAACTGTTGTTATCTGTAATACATCTCTAATGAAAGTGTCTGCAATTTGATAACTGTTTGGTCGCATGTTGATATGCTGATAAAAACTTGAAATGATAGTTGTGATTTTATCTACTTTTGAATTTTTCATCTTTGGTGTTCTATTATACTGAGTTCTGAATAAAAAGACACCTGGGACAATTCTACCTGTATATTATACATAACCTGATCCTATTCATTTCAAGCACGGTATATTGTGGTAAATACTGTGGTACTAGGACAAAAAAATAGGTATACCGCGGTACTGAAATGTTCGTGGTACCCAACCCTAGTCATTTACATGCAAAAGTGATCTTTGCTGAACTATTCTGTCTAATTTCCCATTATCATGAACCTCTTTAGAAGATATTGTATGTAAATAGTAGTAAAGACAAATGGGGATGCATGTTGAAAGTTTAGATAAATGGTTCCCATGATTGCAACTAAGCATTTAGCTGATCTAGAATAAAAGGAAAAGATATTTATCGATCATTACTTCTTGATTCGTTATATTTAGGGTGAAAGTTCTATTAAGTGTTCAGTCTTCATAGAAAAACGTTTTCTCCTACATGTTTCGATCCTTGATTGAATTAATTTTGTAACACAGGTTGTGGATAAATCAAAGAACATCTCGGAGATACCAGAGTGGTTTCAAGGATCAAGACTTAATTATGCGGAACATTTGCTACGCTATAAAGATGACAGAGTGGCAATATACGCTGCAGGTATATCTAAATCATTCACTTCCTCCGGCAGTATCAACCAATACATTTCAATGCTATTTGGTCTACAACTTACTATGAAGAAAATAAGAGCTGATTAACCTTGAATCTTTGATTTTAAAGGATGTATTTAAATCATGTAAAAAGTTTTTGAAACTTCAGATGATAAGATTAAAGGTACTGTAGCACGATTTTCTTACTGAAATAAAGTATTCTCACAATAATGTAAATAAGTGTAATCAATGGCTAATTTTACCATGACATTGCTGGATACTCGATTCTGATTGGTTCTCCAGAAAAATCAAACGTGATCAATTCTGGTTTGAACCTCCTCTGATTTCAGGGTTGCTTCACTGCGTATTGACGCATCTACCTTGTGACATCATCTACCTTGCTACGCGTTCGGTTTCAATTCAATCGCTATCAATCCAGTAGAACATGTCTCTTATTTTCAAACACAGTAGGTTTTTTTCCTAAATAATACTCCTGAATCAATAAAAACATTTCTAAACGAATGTACATGATTCGGTTAAGCATGTGCTCGAAGCTAGTGCAAATGATCTGACTATGTAGTGATACCTAAACAATGAGAGTAGAGTTTTAAATATGGTACAATGATGGAATGGTCAACCATCTTGCTGGCTGAACTCTCAATTTCTCACGAGACCTACAAATCTACTTCTCACACTGAAGAGTTCCACAGTACTGTCACTATATACGTCGCACCATTTTCTTCGAATACAGACAACCGTTTTCTATGGATATGGCACATCAGATCGTGTAATCAGATGTTTTACCAATTAACGTACCAATATATTGTATAAACTTGATAAATAAATTGTAAATTTGAGAAAAAACAAAACACAGAAAACGTGCTACAGTGCCCTTAAATTGTTCATTGATAACGTTTAATTGTCGAGGGCGGGATATCGCAGTGGTTCGCGCATTCGGCTTGGGATCAAGAGGCCCGTGGTTTAAATTCCACCAGGGGCACTGCAACTTTGTCTGCAGTGAACTGTTCTACATGCAGTAAGGTTTGGGTGCAATGCTACACTGAATTTCGATAGTTCCAGCAGATGCTCGCTGGTTTCACCACAATGGATAGCTGTATGGCATTGCTGACTTTCTCCCTGCCATAATACTAGCAGCCGTGACATAAGTGAAATACTCTTAAACTGTTAAACCTCAACGCACCTCACCTTCATTGATAACTTTGATATAGGTTGTACTGAATATCATTTTACACGCTGAAATTCAGTGAAAGCCAACTGCATGCTATCTCTTCAGGCGAGGGGAGAAGTGAAGTTCTGAAGAAGACGTTCAGCGAGTTGCGGACAACGGTTGCTCAGTATGCCTCTGCTATGAGGAAGATGGGGATAGAGAAGGGAGATAGAGTTGTAGGTGAGTTTGTGTATTTATCTTTTGCCTATCAGTTCACTAATAATGTAGAAATGCCATCCATTTGCCTATGGTAATTTGTTAAAATGTTATGTTTGGAATCACACTATCTGCAATATTACACATTCTTATACTTTTTTCGTATCGAGTTCCTTGTAGAATTGAAAACCCTCACCCTCAGAAAGGAGGTTAATCTGAATCTATGTTGCAACTAATTAGTCCCATGTCCCTACACTGTCGTCAGTATAGAGTTCAAAACCAGATGACCATACTTAAACTTTCGTGACCCCAAAACAACTAAACGTATATTTGATATTATTTAAGGAAAAATACTTTCTCATAACATTAGATATGCAACATGTTATTTTTTATGAGAATGGCATCCTACACTTTGATTAGAGTGAAATATTTATGAAATTATTAATTAATTGCAGGCTACATCCCTAACTGTGTGGAAGCAGTGGAAGCCATGTTGGCGGCAGCTAGTATCGGTGCAATCTGGAGTTCAACGTCTCCAGACTTTGGGGTGGTGGTGAGTGAACATTACAACTAAATACTGTTACTATATCTCCTTTAGAATTCTCTTACAATATAATGAACTTAAAAACTAGTGGGAAGTGAACAAAGCACATCTCCAAAATGGATAATAAAAGACAATATGTTCAGGATTTACGAAAGGGGCTTGTACATTGTATAACTTCTGGAAATTATTGTAATTTTCAAGTCAGCTGTGAAATATGTCACATGTAGCTGGCAGTATATCTTATTTCATGTCAAATATCTTTTTCAGTGTTTATATAAATGCTTAAAATGGATATCAGTTACTATATAACTTTAATTTTAAAGTGACACTATGTTCATTCACTTGTAGAAGATACTGATATTAAAAGTAAGTTGTTTTGTTGACAAAGTTTGAGTTTGTCATGATTCACTGTTTTAGGGAGTGTTGGAGAGATTCTGTCAAATTCGTCCAAAACTCATCTTCAGTGTGAACGCAGTCAACTACAATGGCAAACAACACAATCACCTGGACAAGTTACAACAGGTTGTGAGAGGTAAGGCTTTGTTCTTCAGGAATACTGTTTAGTCAATTTGTGAACATGCCATATATCTTTTTGCTGTTTAAAGGGAAAGTTCTATCGCCGATCTGTAGGCAGTATCAGCCATCTTGGTTTCTTGGCATTTTGCGAAATGAAAACACGCTTTATTTAACTAAATTATTATTTTTTTGTAATAGTTACACATATAAACTGATAGAATATTTACATAGTAATACATAATGTATCATAAAAACAATAAACAATATGCTGTTAGGCCATAGCTAAGTTTTCCCCATTCGCAGCACCGATGAATGGCTTCAATTCTCATTGTTTGATTTTTCAACAAATGTGTGCTTGTCTTTATCAAGTTGTGAAATGTAAAGTCATCAAAGTATTAACTAAATTAACATCTTTCAATTTGACTGTGTTTTAATCATATATTAATAGCTTATATGTGTACACGGGGATATTTTCTCGAATTTCGTTTCCACAAAAAATACCCTGATAGAACCCTCCTTTTAACATTTTCTCCATTTTCTAGCATTGAATAGGATTTTTAGCTCATCAGGCCTGAAAGGCCCGATGGGCTTATGGCATGGCATGGTGTCCGGCGTCCGTCCGTCTGTCCGTCCATCCGTCCGTAAACTTTTCGCTTTTTCGACTTCTTCTCCAGAACCAATGACTCCACAAAGCTGAAACTTTATGTGCAGACTCCTTGGCCAATGGGGATTCTAAATTGTAGATTTCGTGACCCCATGACCCCAAATGGGGTCACAGGGGTCACATCCTTAAAAACCTATTTTCATCTTCTTCTCCAGTTCCAAAAAGGTCCAGAGAGCTGAAAAGTTGTGTGACCCCATGACCCCAAATGGGGTCACAGGGGTCACATCCTTAAAAACCTATTTTCATCTTCTTCTCCAGTTCCAAAAGGTCTAGAGAGCTGAAAAGTTGTGTGAAGACTCCTTGGCCAATGGGGATTCTAAATGGTAGATCTTGTGACCCCGTGACCCCAAATGGGGTCACAGGGGTCACATCCTTAAAAAGCTATTTTCATCTTCTTCTCCAGTTCCAAAAGGTCTAGAGAGCTGAAAAGTTGTGTGCAGACTCCTTGGCCAATGGGGATTCTAAATTATAGATCTTGTGACCCCGTGACCCCAAATGGGGTCACAGGGGTCACATCCTTAAAAAGCAATTTTCATCTTCTTCTCCAGTTCCAAAAGTTCTAGAGAGCTGAAAAGTTGTGTGCAGACTCCTTGGCCCATGGGGATTCTAAATTGTAGATCTCGTGACCCTGTGACCCCAATCTAGGTCACGGGTCATGACCCGAAACCTATTTTCATCTTTATCTCAAGTATGTAAAGCTCTAGAAAGGTGAAATGTTGTGTAGAGACTCTTTGGTCAAAGGTGATTCTTAATTGTAGGATTGGTTACCCTTTGACTCCAAATAAGGGTCACAGGGGTCATGATCTAGAAACCTATTTTTGGTTGTTTACAACGTATTACTTGAAATCCTGATGAGCTACAGAGCCCATGGCTCTATTTTTTTATAATTGACTAAAACATTTTTTCTCCATTATTTTATTCAGTATATAAACTTATGTCTTGGATTGGTAAAAAGTCAAAACTATCCTGATATTGTATTTTCCATATTTGTTTCCAGGGCTACCAGACCTACAGAAAGTAGTTGTGATTCCATTTGTTAAAGAGGCTGCTTCCAACTTGACACACATCAACAATGGGTAGGTTAAATGAAAGTGTTTAAAATTATTAGAAATACTCATTGTTGTCATGCCAGCTATTGTATTTAGTTCATGAACTGTTGAATTGATGAGTAGAAACATTATGGGTGGCCTTTTTACATGAATCATATGTCATTTAAGGAAATCATTTGGGATAAATAAGTATATAAGCGATATCGTACTGGTAACGTATCCAGAGGTAAAGGGAACATTGTTCATGCTTTCAATGAATGTAAAGCAAAATTGTCAACAACGATTGATCAGTGCCTTTGGTGAGTAGTGGTAGGGTGAGTGAGTGAGTTCTTGTTTAATGCTGCGTCGGCAGTATTGCAGCCATTAGCGGCGAGAGTAGTGGTAGAAATGGCAGCATAGAACAATATATTTACACAATTTCATTCAAATCAAATTGTTCACTCTGTTGTAATGTAATTTGCCCGAGATAGAACCTTTTGAATAGAGATTTAACAGACAATTATTGAGCACTATCATAAATGAGTCACCTAATCAGATCATGAGGTAACATGAACTAGAGCCGGGGGATGGTTTTAAGACTGGAGCTACCATGCCACATACTTCAATCAAGTTGCATCAATCCTTTTAATTCTAACCCTAGCTGCATGACCAATGATAATGCAATAAGAAATGTCATAAATATCTTTGTCCTGTTTGCATTCCTTAAAGGGGCAGTAGCATGTTTTTTACAAAATTTATTTTTTTCAAATTTCCCATTTATAATGAGAGTTTATGTAATTTAAATTAACTTTAGAGGGTAAAACATCTCATTACACAAACCAATTATCCTTAGTTGTAATAACGATGTTGCGTATTAAGCAAAAGTTGCATGGCGGCCATTTTATTGTGAACACATTTTATTATTTCGAATGACAAAACAATTCCCATGGCTTTACGGAACTATGTACACTAATTTTTAGCTCATCAGGCCTGAAAGGCCCGATGGGCTTATGGGATGGCATGGTGTACGTCCATCCGTCCGTCCGTAATCTTTTCGTATTTTCGACTTCTTCTCCAGAACCAATGACACTACAGAGCTGAAATTTTATGTGCAGACTCCTTGGCTAATGGGGATTCTAAAGCAGACAGCAAGTAGTAGTGAGTGAGAGGTTAATTAGCTAACCTAACTTGAGGGGTTGACTAGCAGAGTATGGCCAGGGGATAAGATTTGGGAGACTTGATTGACTTAAAGAGAAATTTCGGAGGGAAGGAGAGGATATGGTTAGGGCTTTGTGTTATAGTTCTCTACAGGTTGGCAAAATAGCTTTAAGAATAGTAAATGTAGAAGAGAAAAAGTATCACCAAATGTTTTATCATTGTGTGTCATGATATGGAGATTATGTCTACACTATTTGAATTGGAAGAGTCACCTTCTCTTCAAGGTCCATCCAGAAATTGTGTAGAAGTTATGCACTAACACTGGAAAATTGGACCATGGCCATGGCCATGGGCATTACAAGATCATGTCAAGTGATTGTGCTTTATCTGGAGAAAAAGGTCAGTCTTCAACATCAAATAATACAAACCCTGATGAGCTACAGAGCCCATGGCTCTATTTTTATGATGTAATTTCAGCACTACTACACGAGCACAGAAATGCAGCAAGGCTTAAAGCGAGTCGCCGTCGAAGGGCCAAATCATTATAGACCCTGGCTGAGTAGCATGTCCACTTACGAGCCAAGCTTCGCTTCACTGCTGAGATTGCAGAGTATATATAAATATGAGTCCCATGGAAAAAGCCAACGGCCACTCGCTTTCAATTAGCCAGTGATGGAGTTATGAGGTCTGGGGTGATGGCAGACAGACAGACACCAATTGAATCTGGAAAGATCACTTCAACATGTGATTTTAATAAGATCCTCTTAGTTGATAAAACAAAAGGCTTGTGTGCAGTGTAGACTATAGAACTAATGCTCTGGTGCAGTGTAGACTATAGAACTGATGTTCTGGTGCAGTGTAGACTATAGAACTGATACTCTGGTGCAGGTGTATGCTGGACGACTTCCTGGCAGAGGGTCTTGAGGACAGCACAGTTCCTGACCTGGTGTTCGAGCAGGTGCCCTTCAACCATCCTCTCTTCATCATGTACTCCTCCGGCACCACCGGCGCTCCCAAGTGTATGGTGCACTCAGTCGGGGTAAGAAGTACGAATATTATGATATTGAAATACCTTCTGTCAACTGATTTTGATTACAATGAAATTAAATGATTCTTCCTTTGGATACTTTACACTCAATCAGTAGATCCTCAACTCATTAAACACCCAATCAGTAGATCCTCAACTCATTGAACACCCAATCATTAGATCCTCAACTCATTGAACACCCAATCAGTAGATCCTCAACTCATTGAACACCCAATCAGTAGATCCTCAACTCATTGAACACTCAATCAGGAGATCCTCAACACATTGAACACCCAATCAGTAGATCCTCAACTCATTAAATACCCAATCAGTAGATCCTCAACTCATTGAACACCCAATCAGTAGATCCTCAACTCATTAAACACCAAATCAGTGGATCCTCAACTCATTAAACACCCAATCAGTAGATCCTCATCTCATTGAACACCCAATCAGTACATCCTCAACTCATTGAACACCCCATCAGTAGATCCTCAACTCATTGAACACCCAATCAGTAGATCCTCAACTCATTGAACACCCAATCAGTGGATCCTCAACTCATTAAACACCCAATCAGTGGATCCTCAACTCATTAAACACCCAATCAGTAGATCCTCATCTCATTGAACACCCAATCAGTAGATCCTCAACTCATTGAACACCCAATCAGTAGATCCTCAACTCATTGAACACCCAATCAGTAGATCCTCAACTCATTAAACACCCAATCAGTAGATCCTCAACTCATTAAACACCCAATCAGTAGATCCTCAACTCATTAAACACCCAATCAGTAGATCCTCAACTCATTAAACACCCAATCAGTGGATCCTCAACTCATTGAACACCCAATCAGTGGATCCTCAACTCATTAAACACCCAATCAGTGGATCCTCAACTCATTAAACACCCAATCAGTAGATCCTCAACTAATTGAACACCCAATCAGTAGATCCTCAACTCATTGAACACCCAATCAGTAGATCCTCAACTCATTAAACACCCAATCAGTAGATCCTCATCTCATTAAACACCCCATTAGTAGATCCTCAACTCATTGAACACCCAATCAGTGGATCCTCAACTCATTAAACACCGAATCAGTGGATCCTCAACTCATTAAACACCGAATCAGTGGATCCTCAACTCATTAAACACCCAATCAGTGGATCCTCAACTCATTAAACACCCAATCAGTAGATCCTCAACTCATTGAACACCCAATCAGTAGATCCTCAACTCATTAAACACCCAATCAGTAGATCCTCATCTCATAAAACACCCAATCAGTAGATCCTCAAACTCATTGAACACCCAATCAGTAGATCCTCAACTCATTGAACACCCAATCAGTAGATCCTCAACTCATTAAACACCCAATCAGTGGATCCTCAACTCATTAAACACCCAATCAGTGGATCTTCAATTCATTAAACACCCAATCAGTAGATCCTCAACTCATTAAACACCCAATCAGTAGATCCTCAACTCATTAAACACCCAATCAGTAGATCCTCAACTCATTGAACACCCAATCAGTAGATCCTCAACTCATTGAACACCCAATCAGTTGATCCTCAAATCATTAAACACCCAATCAGTGGATCCTCAACTCATTAAACACCCAATCAGTAGATCCTCAACTCATTAAACACCCAATCAGTAGATCCTCAACTCATTGAACACCCAATCAGTAGATCCTCAACTCATTAAACACCCAATCAGTGGATCCTCAACTCATTAAACACCCAATCAGTGGATCCTCAACTCATTAAACACCCAATCAGTAGATCCTCAACTCATTGAACACCCAATCAGTAGATCCTCAACTCATTGAACACCCAATCAGTTGATCCTCAAATCATTGAACACCCAATCAGTTGATCCTCAAATCATTAAACACCCAATCAGTGGATCCTCAACTCATTAAACACCTAATCAGTGGATCCTCAACTCATTAAACACCCAATCAGTAGATCCTCAACTCATTGAACACCCAATCAGTAGATCCTCAACTAATTGAACACCCAATCAGTAGATCCTCAACTCATTGAACACTCAATCAGTAGATCCTCAACTCATTGAACACTCAATCAGTAGATCCTCATCTCATTGAACACCCAATCAGTAGATCCTCATCTCATTGAACACCCATCAGTAGATCCTCATCTCATTGAACACCCAATCAGTAGATCCTCAACTCATTGAACACTCAATCAGTAGATCCTCAACTCATTGAACACCCCATCAGATCCTCAACTCATTGAACACCCAATCAGTAGATCCTCAACTCATTGAACACCCAATCAGTAGATCCTCAACTCATTGAACACCCAATCAGTAGATCCTCAACTCATTGAACACCCAATCAGTAGATCCTCAACTCATTGAACACCCAATCAGTAGATCCTCAACTCATTGAACACCCAATCAGTAGATCCTCAACTCATTGAACACCCAATCAGTAGATCCTCAACTCATTAAACACCCAATCAGTGGATCCTCAACTCATTAAACACCCAATCAGTGGATCCTCAACTCATTAAACACCCAATCAGTAGATCCTCAACTCATTGAACACCCCATCAGATCCTCAACTCATTGAACACCCAATCAGTAGATCCTCAACTCATTGAACACCCAATCAGTAGATCCTCAACTCATTGAACACCCAATCAGTAGATCCTCAACTCATTGAACACCCAATCAGTAGATCCTCAACTCATTGAACACCCAATCAGTAGATCCTCAACTCATTGAACACCCAATCAGTAGATCCTCAACTCATTGAACACCCAATCAGTAGATCCTCAACTCATTGAACACCCAATCAGTAGATCCTCAACTCATTAAACACCCAATCAGTGGATCCTCAACTCATTAAACACCCAATCAGTGGATCCTCAACTCATTAAACACCCAATCAGTAGATCCTCAACTCATTAAACACCTAAAGTATTATCCATTCAATGTATATTAAAACAGAACATTACCCAGCTGTCAGCTACCCAAACCTTCATTCAACCTCAATGGCATACGTGGAATTTTTAAATTGAAAGGAATGGTACAACGTTCTCCATCATGTTCACATGTAAAATTTGTCAAATGCCACCTCCACCCCCTTGACCCGCATTGAATGCTGTTACTACATCTATATTGTTGATCCAGTATTTTAAAACTGAACATTATCGAGCTGGTCAATTGAATTTCTTCATTTGATCATTTGATCATCATTTCATTGCAGGGCACACTTCTCAAGCACCTGGAGGAACACAGCATTCAGAGTGACATGACCCGTGATGATATCATGCTGTATTACACCACTGTGAGATAACTCTCATTCTTTCTATGTCATCATAGGACTTTCACAATTTATTGTATCACAGACTATTTTTTAAAAAATGTTAAAAACGCATCTGTTCCATCAGACTTTCCCTTCCTGCGCTACGAGCATGGAGGCATTGCGCATTACAAATGGACTATTTATTTATCAGAAAGTAGTTTTCTCAATCCTTTGGTATTTGGCCTTTCCAAATCTTAATCTGAATTTATTACTTTCTATTAAAGTACCAGTATAAAAATTACAAAAATGATTGTATCAACCTCTATTGAAGTGAATAATAACGTTGTACCGCTAATGGCAGACATATTCATCTTATCTGCAGGCGGGATGGATGATGTGGAACTGGATGGTGTCGGTGTTGGCGGTTGGTGCCTCGATCGTCCTGTACGATGGTTCGCCGCTGGTTCCACATGCTAACGTCCTGTGGGACCTGGTTGATCAGCTGGGTATCACTGTGCTGGGTACTGGCGCCAAGTGGCTGTCTGTCCTCGAGGAGAAGGGTGTCAAACCAGGTTAGTCTTGTTTTATAAATATTGTACACATGTTACAGGGGCCGTTCTGTCGGCAAAATCCGCCATGTTGGATGCGAAGCATCCGAGGGTTTTTCCTGACTATCAGGGTCTACAACCGTACCATATCCGAGGTCGAATGGGTTATCAATATTATCAACCGTTTTTAAGTGTAAAACAGGCTTGTTACGTGTTATCGCGTTATATTGAGGATCCCTGGCGTTATATTGAGGATCCCTGGGTGATGTCAGCCGCGCTATATGAGTTTATTTTGTACCGTGATATCTCCTCTGCCCCCTTAGCGCAATAGTCAGAGAAGCACTTTCTGCAAAACATTTGCTGTACATATTCTGTTGTAAACTTATGAAATTTTTCAAAATTAGTCTAAGTTAGTTTCTTCAGATCTTTACTTTCAAGCCGTCATCTTAACAAATATATCAGGGTTTACAATCATTATAATTCCTTCTAACAGGGTTTACAAGTGTATGTGTAAACCCTCCTGGAGGGAATTTCAAGGTTTGAAGTCCCTCGTGATACGGTTTAGAAAGGTCGTTTCAAGTATCACGTTATATGGCTGGTAGGTTGATAATATCTTTTAATTTGACTGTGTTTTAATCATTTATTAATAGCAAATTTGTGTAAACGGGGATACCCTCTCTCGAATTTCGTTTCCACAAAAAATACCCCGATAGAACCCTCCTTTTAAGTCTAGTGGCTAGTAGGCCAGATATCCGGGACAATTGGGCAATGAGTAGGACCCGGGTACCCATCACTTTACCCGGACCAGTTCTTATCTTGTGACTTAATATAAAACAATCTAATTTGTAATTCTTTCATTAAAATATTAAAAAATTATAGATTCCAAAACAATATAAAGTCAAGTGTTATTGAAATAGTTGTCGATCTCTGTGCTTTAGCTTTTTAGTTCCCTACTTTAGTTGAATCAATTACAAAATCTCATTGGCAAGCGGGAATGGATATTTGTTGATAAATAGTTCAAATGGCAATGCACCTTCATGTTTCTACAGGCCAGACCCACAAACTGTCTTCCCTGAAGATGATTCTGTCGACAGGATCCCCACTGAAGCCCCAGTCCTACGACTACGTGTACAGGGACATCAAGAGTGATCTGCTCTTGGGATCCATTTCTGGTAGGCATGCATTGAGTGAAAAAGTATCACTGTGACTGACCGCTTTATGGACAAAGTATGTCTTTTAATTCAACACATAAGCATTTGGTTATCAAAATGAGAATTGTTTGTGAATGTAACTAACTCTTCGAGTGGTATTCGAGAAGTTTGAGGGATGAATTGTAACCAACATAGAGGACAACAAAAACTTCAACAACAAAACAAACTTTGCTTGTAAACAAATTATTTTAATAGTGTATTCACAAAAATACTCCTTGTCAGTGTTTCTTTTAAATACATTTATTGGCTTCTTATCACCTGGTTTGAATTAATTAAGTATGCAGAATGGTATTCTCGGGTCGATTTCCTTGAGTGAGTTAAGTTCGTTGTGTACTCTGTTCCAGGTGGCACTGACATCATCGCCTGCTTCATGGGCCAGAACTGGACAGTACCGGTGTACCGGGGAGAGGTGCAGTGCCTCGTTCTGGGATGTAACATGGTCAGCTGGTCTGATGAGGGTAAATATCACACTGGATAACACTCTCAATATTACTTGCTATCTTAGCTTTTGTTATACCCAAAAACAAAGATGGGGAAGAGGAAGGAAGTCTGTCCCAAACAAATGCTGTTGAAATTTGATCTGAAGTTATATGATATTTTATAAGATTTTCAATAATTTTTGGACTGTTAAAATTGGCATTTTGGGGTTATGCTGTACACCTAAGATTTGGTTCGCTATGTATAACGACACAGAACCCTGTGTTTTGTACATTTTCTCTTTGGCACAGAAATCACAAACTCAATTATGAGTTTGTCTATTGTTATTTGAATGTGTGTAATCATTAAACATTATACTGTACTGTAAATACTGTATATACAGAATATATGTATATACAAACAAAACTCTAATGCTAAATTAAAAGCAAACTTATGCGGTCAAACTAATGTAGTTATGAACTGTTTCACCTTTGGAAATAAGAAATGTTAAGTTTCTGAATCAACTACAACTACGGTAAACATCTTGAAGACATGGAGGTGGGCTTTTAGATGGGAGAGACCATAACTCAGATGAAAATTTATACCGTAGACCTTCAGACAGTGAGAATAGGTTTTATGTAGGTTTTTTACACTTAACTTAAAATAATATTATAGGTATATGTAATGTATGACCATTTAACATCTGGCAATATTGGGGGTGGGCTATAACCTGAGAATAACCCCACAACCCTCTGAAAAGTTGGGGTGGTCTTAGGCTTGAGTGTTGTTTTATACCAAGAGAATACGGTAATTACTTTTCATTGTAGCATTATAAATATATTTCAGGTAAGGAAGTGTTTGACGCGAGTGGAGAGCTGGTGTGTTTGACCCCCTTTCCCTCCATGCCGGTCTACTTCTGGAACGATACAGAGAATCTCAAGTACAAGAAGGCATACTTCGATAAATATCCAGGTATGCTCTGAGTAGACACACACATATTCGATAAGAAAGACTAACTTCTCTCATAAGTCATAACTCTTCTCCAACAATGGCTGATTTAAGTTTTGCTGCATTTCATTAACTTTTCTGTTCCTATAAAATTGCCATTTAATTGGTTTTCATGTTGTGTGTTGAAGGTGTGTGGGCACATGGAGACTTCTGTTCCATCAGCTCACAGACAGGGGGTGTAGTGATGCTGGGAAGGAGGTGAGAAGTGCTTGTAATCTTGTTTATGTACATCTTCTGCTTTCATCAATTAAATTCCCATGGTTGTTCACATGTATCAGTGTATCACAATTTTTAGCTCATCAGGCCTGCAAAGGCCAGATGGGCTTATGGAATGGGCCGTCGTCTGTCGTCCGTAAACTTTTCACTCTTTCCCAAAGCTGTAAGTAGTTAAACTACTCTGAGGTACTATAGACAACTGCATGTTTAGTATTTGAAGGATTACTAAAATGGTTAAGTACATTATTTCTTGCAGTTGATGAGAAAATGCTTTATTGTCATTGCAAATACAGTTTTCTCTCTCTCTCTAATCTATTTCAGTCTTAATCATCAAACAATATAATCTCTGATGAGCTACAGAGCCCATGGCTCTAATTTTGTAAATGTAAACTACCATTTTGTAATTTTGAGAGTTGCACCAGGTCCCTCTCTAGTTACAACACTATTAGGGAGTTTTTTTTGTGTTTAAATATGTAATCTTTCTGCAGTGATGGAACCCTCAACCCTAATGGTGTCCGGTTCGGAAGTGCTGAGATCTACAACATTGGTGAGTTGTACTTGCATATTCCAGCCTATTTTCAGACCTGATTATTGTCTCTCAGGGATCTCAAGTTAAATCCATGTCCCTGGCCAATCCTATATGATCATTTGTACAATCAATGTTTCATGGTTCCAATCTCGCCAGGATCAAATTTATCCTCTCCGTGATTACATTTAAGGTCTGTTTGCAATGCTACACTGAATTTTAGCACAATAACACCCATGGGTCGTGAGACTCAACAAATGCTTGTAGTTGTCCCCTGACGCCGCGAGGGGCAGAGCAGGGGATATAGTATTCAGCTCTGTACGTCCGTACTGTTTCTTGTTAGCGTGTTATCTCATGAATGGCTGCATCTAGAGTCTTCAAATTCAGTACCATTCTTCATTAGGGGAATACACAGACACCAGTCGATTTGGGTTACCTTGACGTCATTTTCAAGGTCAATACAAGAGTTTGAAATTTGTTTGTGATAAAAATCTTGTTAGCGCGACATTTCATGAACCGATGCACCTAGAGTCTTTAAATTTGGTACCAGTCTCCATGTGGGGAACATGCAGACACCAGTCGCTTTGCTTGACCTTGAATCATTTTCGAGGTCACTACGAAACTTTGACCATTTTTACAAATTTTGGCTGAAATAACAATAATTGAATCAAACATGTAATGGTCACTACTCGGTACAAACTGTGTGTCCATCCTTTCAGCTCATTTCTTAATTGCGGCGGGGGACATGGTCATGTTTGTGACAATTACTTGTTTTTATTGCAATGCATTACCACAGGAGGTGCAGGCTTTTTCCCTACAATAATAGTGATTATTTACAATAATAACCGCAGTGATACATGTGAAATCCTTTTGAAAGCAGCGATAAACCCAAATCACCTCATCTCACAATTGATCTTTAAAGTTGCTTTATTTTAACATTTGTCATTGCTTATGACTTAGTATTATGCAAGTTGGTTTTAAAAAAAAGCTTACCATGCAAGAGCACATAAACTTCAATAAATAAATTTATCAGGGTAAACTGTAATTAATAAATTTATTGAGAAACATATATGTATCACATAACCAAATAGGTTAATTTATGGTCCCTCGGACGGAAGTAAATGAGAGCTCCCTGTGTGCGAATGTGCATAGTAACAACATGGCAACCATGTGCTATCTGTCACTACGGCAATAAACATACTGTAAACTCTAGCATATACCATTTCATCCGATATGTCAGGATAAATGACAACTCTACTTAATTCCAGTGGAATCCTTCAAGGAGATCCAGGACAGCGTGTGTGTGGCCCAGCGGAGTCAAGACAAGATGGAGGAACGCGTCATCCTCTTCATGAAGATGGCGCCAGGCAGCGAGTTCAACAAGGAAGTCGTCGCCAGCGTCAAGAACTCCATCCGCATGTACCTCTCCGCCCGCCACGTTCCTTCTCTCATACTGCCCATACAAGACATTCCAGTGAGTTCTTCATTGTTCATCCTAGTTGCATTTTGACTAAAGAATCCGTGAGCAAAGATCAATTGTAGCTTGGGCGGAACAGCGTAGAACTGTTGGCCTCGGATCAAGGGCCTGGGATCGGATCCTGCTCTGCAACTCTGCGGTAGAGAACTGTTCTAAATGCAGTAAGGTTTGGGTGTAATGCTACACTGAATTTCAGGGCAGTACCATGCTACAGACTGTTGAATCGGCCTTATTTCACTCACTGAATGTAATGATGTAGAAATCTATTAACTTACATGAAAGTAACCACAGATGTTTGAAAAACATATTAGTATTTAATGATGGTAATGCAGAATATTGTTACCAGAGAACTGTATAAACTTTGTTATAGTGGATTGTTGCAAAAAATATCAAAATGCTAGATAACCTTTTTGCAAACTTTAGAATTGCATAATGACTGATTGTATTCACAGCATTAATATTTGAACAGTAAAATGTTATCTAGTTATCTGTTAAAATGGTATCTACTACATCCCTTTCATTGAAAATATGAGTGTCCATTTCATACTCTGAAATTTATGGGCGAGAGTAAGTTATTGACCAATATTTAGGTACAAGTGTCACTGAATGTAATGATGTAGAAATCTATTAACTTACATGAAAGTAACCACAGATGTTTGAAAGACTAAGAAAATTCCAAACGTTTAAAGCATGACTCCATGTTTAAAATCTGCACCCCGCCCTTGCAGTGAATAAGCACAAATCTGTAAAAGATTAAATATGTAATGTGATCTTTGATTTGCATGAAATACAAAATAAGAACCATTCTGTTTCAGTACACAATATCTGGGAAAAAGGTGGAGGTGGCGGTGAAGCGAGCGATCTCGGGTCAGGACGTCCCCCAGAGAGGAGCCCTCGGCAACCCAGACTCCATTGATCTCTATTACAACATTCCAGAGCTCCAGGACTTCTAGACTCGCACAGTTCTCTTATATGTTTAATTTCTGGCTGAAAACCTCTACAACAGTGAGGGATTCAAACAAGTCTCTCATTATGTTACATTGTGGTGGAATACTTTGTGAAAGAATTCAAATAACTTTCTCATTCTGTTATTTCTGAAACATTTGAAACAAGTCTCTCATTAACAATTGATGACATCATGGTTTAAGATTTGTTTAATGACCAAAAGATCTAAGGGAATATCAACTTGAACAAATTTCTATTTTGTTGAGAGAGTTTCCAGCCCAAGAATCATGAAAAGATCCAGACTAACACTGTGTTTATATTAAACTTGAAATATGATGATCTGAAAGATCTATTAAACTTATATAACTTAGGAAGCTTTTACCATTGAAAGTGGCCAAAATAACCATCAGCTGTGCAGCTAGGAAAAACATTACCTAAACCATATGACCATATTCTTCATTTTGAAATGCTTTCCAAAGAAACGACTTGTCAATGTTGCCTTCATTATATTGAAACTCCTCCCCCCAAATCCCGCCCACCCGCAGTCCTTGTGAGCTTATCATATATCTTGTAACAATGTTTTTCCTTTGACAAACCCAGATTTTGTTTCATTCCACAAACTGTTATTGTCCATTGCTGTCCAAGATCAGTGATGTATATTCAAAACATATTAGTATTTAATGATGCGTTAAGCAGAATATTGTTACCAGAGAAGTGTATAAACTTTGTTATAGTGGATTGTTGCAAACAAATATCGAAACGCTAAGATAACCTTTTTGCAATCTTTAGCATTGCATCATGACTGATTGTATTCCCAGCATTAATATTTGAACAGTGCAGGTGTAAAATGGTCTCTACCATCCCTTTCATTGAAAATATGAGTGTCCATTTCAATTTATGGGCAAGAGTAAGTTATTCACCAATATTTAGGTACAAGTGTCAGAGTGTGATATGGACACAATTAAAATGTTCAATTGGTTACCGTAGTCATGAAATTGAGGAAAAATTTCCAGAAATCTACTTCACACTGGTTACCGGCTGCATTTGAAACAAAATATCATGGATGAAATGTGACGTAGATATATTAGCTTCACAGGAAAAATATGAAGTGTATAACATTGCTCTTTAGGTAATAATATTGGGTATTTCTATTGGCCTTCTTCTTTCAAGTTAAATGATCAAACAAATGACAATCATTAAGAGTAATCAAAACATGGATAATATGGTGCACAATTTTCATCATATATTGAAAACTTTATTTATCTTTGTGCTTTTTAGTATGATTTGTACCATAGCAATATTGTTTTATTGACTTTTCAGTGGAACAAATGCAAAATATAAACTATATAAACTATTTAGGTCATCCTGATTAGATAATCGAAATGGCATAAGGCGCAAACTATACCAAAACAAGACTATTAGGAGTTGAGTAACCTTTGAGTTTGTGTGACCCATGAGTAGCTGAGAAATATTTCAGGAAATGTTCACGTATTGACAATAGCACATTGATAGCTGTGGTCTGACCATCAGTGTTGTGCTGCCCTGTGTCTATGAATCTTGTACTGAGTATAATCTTACTAGAGAAAAGTCACATAGTCCCTGCAGATTGTTGAACTATAGTAAGGCCTAAAAAAAAAGGTTTCTGGTCTTTACAGGCTGACAAAAATTATGAGATGACGCGATTTTTTATTTTATTTACGACATTTTTTTTTCTAGGAATGAAGAGTTAAACAAACAAAATTAATACAATTATTTATATAAATAAAGCACAAACCCTCTTAAATATGTGTTGCTATTCGAAATAGTCAAAAATCTCACCCCTACACTACATCTCAACAGAAACGAGTGACATTTTCTATGTCCAATGCTTTCTGAAAAAATTACAGTTATCTGCCCCTTACTTTTGAAAACCTAGGAAAAAAAAGACCTGAGGTGTGGGTTTGAAACTGATGTGTTGGTTTGAAAATGATGCGGGCCGAGACCAGAAACAAATTCTCTTTTTTTTGGGCCTAACACTATGGCCGGACTCTCTTGCTTTCGGCTGACTCCATAGTTAACAATTGTTTACAATCATTTGCATTTCAAAGCAGACCAACTTGGCTCTGCAAGGAAGTTAATTTTCATAAGAGTAACACCTCCTTTATCAAGTCAGTTGGCTTCCCAATTGGATGACTTGAATAGACAGTATTTGTTTTACCAAAGAAAACTAAATTCTATATATATGAAGACATATAATTACAATTTAATAGGTATGGAATTCATTATTTTATAATTAATTTGAACTCATTAACATTTATAAGTTATGAGAATGAAATCTAAAGACCAATTATGTTTTTAAGTTGTTCTTTGTTATAATGTTTTACAATTATGAATTTGTTATAGTTGTTAGAACCATTTGAGAACTGTTGACATTGTTACTAGTTCAAAGGTCCTGGTGTGAGATCAGAAAATGCTTAGAAGTTTACATCCATCATTGTTCTCGAGCTAGGATCCTATGTCAAAGTATATGTCCATACTTGTAAATATTATTAGCAGCTCCGACTTAGTCGGAGCTGCTGTCAGTTTTTGTGCAGTTTCCGTCGCCGCCGCCGCCGCCGCCGCACGCGCGTTTTTTATTCGCTATAACTTTTTTCCTAAAAGGTTTTGAGAACTCATACACATAACTTCTTACTTATGCCCCTTTCGGGAATTTTTTTGACATGTTTATTTTTAAGGTCAAAGGTCAAGGTCACGAGTTCTGAAATCGCTAAAAAAATCCTTGTAAACACGATAACTTGAAAAATATTTGTACTATCAGGCTCTTATTTGGTGTACATCTACTATCGAGAAAGGCTAAGATTTGAAAAGGTTTTCGCTAACATCCATCAAAGGTCAAGGTCACAGTGAGGGCACAACTTAAGCATGCTTTTGCGAAAATGTCTTATTTCAACTATTAACACTTTTAATCATTACATGATTGTTATACACAATGAAAAGTGATCACTGATTGTGTGACCTTGAATTTAAAAGGTCAAGGTCACGAAATATGGTCAAGGTCACCAGTTCTGAAATTACTAAATAACCTTTTCCCAAGTAGGTATTAACACCTCATATACATAGCTTCTTTCTTATAAACCTGGTGGATGATTTTGACATCTTCACATTCAAGGTCAAAGGTCAAGGTCACAAGTTCTGAAATCGCTAAAGAAATCCTTGTAAACATGATAACTTAAAAAATATTTGTGCTATCAGGCTCTTATTTTGTGTATATCAACTATGGATAAAGGCCAAGATTTGATAAGGTTTTCGTTAACATCTGTCAAAGGTCAAGGTCACAGCGAGGGCAAGACTTAAACATGCTTTTGCGAAATGTCTTATTTCAACTATTATCACTTTGAATCATTACATGATTGTTATACACAATGAAAAGTGATCACTGATTGTGTGACCTTGAATTTTAAAGGTCAAGGTCACGAGATAGGGTCAAGGTCACCAGTTCTGAAATCACTAAATAACTTTTTTCCATGAAGGTATCAACATCTCATATATGTAGCTTCTTTCTTATAAATCTCAGGAATTATTTTGACATGTTCACATTCAAGGTCAAAGGTCAAGGTCATGAGTTCTGAAATCACTACAAAAATCCTTGTAAACACGATAACTTCAACAACTTCTGTGCTATCAGACCCTTACTTGGTATATATCAACTTTGGAGAAAGACCAAGATTTGAAAACGTTTTTGCTAAAATCTTTCAAAGGTCAAGGTCACAGCAAGTTCACAAATTAAGCGTGCTATTGTGAATATGCCTTATGCTAACAATGAACACTTTGAGTCATTGCCTGATTGTTATACACAATGAAAAGAATTCATTGATGGTGTGACCTTGAAGGTCAAGTTCAAGGTCATGAGATATTGGTTAAGGCCGTGTTAATCTGTTGATCCAATTTTGAAATCAGAAATAGGTTTTAAGAACAAAGTTGTAAAAAGTGACCCCAGTGATGATTCAACTTGTTAGAATAACTTGAATAATGAAAAAAAAATTGTCAAAAGAAATTCCCTTTTTATTTATGTTGAGGAGAAGGCGGAACAGGGAAAGGCGAGACCCAAAGTTTCGGAGCTGCTCTGCTTTTGCGGTGTCCCGCAAACGCTATTCTAGTTATTGCTGGCATTGTTAAAAACTTTGTTTACCAGATATATTTCTTCCTGAATCTCAAAAAAACTTTTTTTTTTCTTCTGAAAGGCAATTCCACTTACGACATTCTCACCTTGCATTCATTGTTATCAATATACACGCATTATTGTCAGTTAAAAGGAGGGTTCTATCGGGGTATTTTTTGTGGAAACGAAATTCGAGATGGTATTCTCGTTTAGACATATATGCTATTAATATATGATTAAAACATAGTCAAATTGAAAGATATTAATGAAGTTTATACTTTGATGAATTTACATTTCACAACTTGATATAGACAAGCGCACATTTTTTGAAAATAAAAACAATGAGAATTGAAGCCATTCATCGGCACTGCGAATGAGGAAAACTTTGCTACGGCCTAACAACATTATGTTTATTAGTTATGATACCTTATGTGTTGCTATGTGAATATTCAATCAGTGTATATGTTCTTTATTACAACAATTTAAAATTGGGTTAAATATAGCGTGTTTTCATTTCACGAAATGCTAAGAAACCAAGATGGCGGATGCGGCCGATAGATCGGTGATAGATTTTTCCCTTTAAATAACAGTATTGTTCTATCAATCTAACATTAACAAGTGCTAATCAACCAATAGCTTCATTTCCAGATGAGGATTACTCGGTAGTCCATGTTCAGGTTTTGTTATTTTTTCCTGTATTGTGATGAAGTTAGCATTACAAGCTGCTGCAATTGTTATTTTTGTTGTTGAAATGAGTTACCAATTTTAATTATGATTGCGATTAATTAGGCATTAAAAGCTGTTGCAATTGTTATTTTAAGCACATACAAACTGTTACTCAATTTACATCCCATGACAACTTCCAAACGCAAGGATTAACTCTTGCCAGTCTGCATTACTGGCTGATTTAACCCTTGCAGTATATCCTCGCTTTGTTGTGCCAAGATAGTGAATCGCTGCACCAGAAATGCACAAGTGGGCCTGGATTTTCAAGCACAGATATCTTAAGGAAATACTGCAAGGGCTAAATCAGCCAGTAACGGAGACTGGCAAGAGTTAAGCCTTGCATTGGGAAGTTGATCCCATGATGCCAGATGTTGAGTGATTGGTTTGAAGGTTCTTGAGTATAGGAGTAGCTTGTTCTTTAGATATTGATCGGCATGAAGTAGTGCAGTGGTTAGTGCATCTGGCTTCAGAAGAAGAGATTCGGGGTTCAAATCTCCCTGCAAACATTCTGTCAGCTGTTATATAATTGAAATACTTTGAAATTGCAATTAAACCCCAAAACACCTCACCTTACCTTGAGATCTTAGTGCCTGGGTTTTTGGAGAAAGTAGCTAGTTCTTACCATTTGGGTGTGTGAACAAAGGTTGGTTATGTGATGTACTGTATATATATAGATTTTAAGTTATGATATTCAAAGCATTGCAAAACATGACAAATTTAAAAGATATTTTCTGTGAAACAAGTTTTTTAGTTTAGACGGAATCAATATTTGTATTGATGTCAAGACTCGTCGCTTAAGACTATTTCATACAACAGGCCATTTATTTGTTATATGTTATAAATGTATCAAATTATTGATTAAAATGATCAAAATTCAATGACATATTTATCTTAATGCTTCGCTTAACAATATCAAGTTATTCTGTATACATATTACATATCATTTACTCACCGATATGTTATTTTAGAAATTGATTGTTTGTGATGTATGGAATGGTTGACTAACTTATTGATATGTGTTACTGTGTTGTACTCGGAGGGAAATATAAAAGCATTTATTACATAACAATGTTGTTTGTTGTTGAGCATTGTACTACATTGGCACTACATTCATGCATATATATATTCACTTGACATTTGGTATATTGTAATAAAAACTCATTGGTGTAGTGGTTGGCTTGCTGTCCTCTCATGTCCAGGTCCAGGTTCAATCCAGATGGCGCCACCAAACCATGTTGATCTGGATCTCACACTGGGGGGACTTGATTTGCCAGCCAGGCTATCGCCCGAGTCTCCGTTTTCGCTGGCAACCCGGTTGTGAAGCAGCGACACACTTGATTCAGGCGGGCGGGGGGTCAATATCGCCCGCCGGGGTAGCCCGGTTGACCCGGTTTCAAATGAGCGGGCAATCGCAGGCGATAATGGCGGCATACGGACCAAACTCGTTTTTGCATATTTGAAAATATCGTATATCTTTCCATCTAAACATTTCCAACACAATTATTTATAAGAGGACTAAAGGGAAAGACTAATGTAGCAAACATTTCTAGCAGAAGTAATAATACTGTTCATCGTTGTCGAGATATCGTTGTCATTGTCGCAAACACTTTAGAAAAGTTTGATTGTTAGTTGCAAGGCAACTAAGTTGGCTATGATGGTTGCTATAACAATAACCCGAATCAACTTGATTTGTTTTGTCTGCTCGAATCACCCAGGTAGACCGCTCACGTGACAGTGACGTGACGGGATAGTGCAATTTAAGTGCCCAGCTGTTGAAATGGGTACCTGAAAACAGGATGTACGGACCTACGCAGGGCTCAGTAGTGCTTCTGGGTAATAGTATATTAGCACACATTCTGTTAGGAATATCCATAAATATCCATATTATCACTGTTATAACAAACATTCAAATGGATGTTCCATTTACATGAGCCAGCTTGTCAAAAGGTTTACATGTAATGTATAAATAGCATCACTCGTTTTTAGCGAGGTCACGGTGGTAGAATTTGTAAGCTCTTGGTAAAGTCTCTGAAGTGTTTTCGAAAAGAAAATATAATATGAAGCCTTTTTGTCCCTCGCCGGAACGGGGGACTATGTATAAAGCGGTGTCCGTACGTCACATTTCTTGTTAACTCACTATCTCTATCACTATTTGCATCCAAAGTCTTCAAATTTGGTGTTAGCCTACAATGTGGGAAGACGCAGACCCCAGTCGATTTTGGTGACTGTGACCTTATTTTCAAGGTCACCGTGACACTGACCACTTTTAGAACTCTTGTTAACATGATATATATCATCCGTGAGATGGACCAAAAGTCTTCAAATTTGATGCCAGGCTACAGTGGGGGATGACACAGTCACCAGTCAATTTATGTGACCTTATTTTCAAGGTGACTATGACACTTTGACAACTTTTCAAATTCTTGTTAACGCAATATCTCATGAACCCAAGCACCCAAAGTCTTCAAATTTGCTGATCATCATGACACTTTTACCAGTAATGCAATATATGAAGTAGCTCCTTTTGACCAAATGATGTGTCTTTCTAAACTCAATGGGGGGCATTGCCATGTTAGTGGCAAACACTTGTGGTTCTTGAATTCAGAAATTTAAAGTGAAGTAATGGTCAAATAGAAATACATGGATATGTTATGGAATCTTCAAAAGTCATCTTAAGGATATCCATCCAAAAGAATATATTATTTATAGATAAATCTAATATGAATTTGAAGAGTTTAAACAATGTGATCAGATTAATTGTGGCAAACGGTTCAAATGACCTTTAAAAATTAAGTATACGTTAAAGGAGCAGTAGCATGTTTTTTCGCTCAAATAAGTCGATGAGATGTATTTGAAACATAATGTAATACACCCTTTTCTCATCAAAATGGAGGTAAAAATTGAGTGTACATTGTTCCGTAAAGTCATGGTAATCGTTTATTGTCAATCGAAATAATAAAATGTGTTCACAATAAAATGGCCGCCATGCAACTTTTGCTTTATAAGCAACATCGTTATTACCACTACGGATAATAAACTGGTTTTACCCTCTAAAGTAAATATAAATGGCATAAACTATCAGTCTGATTAAAATCGACCTTTTTCCGAGGAATAAAATTTGCAGAATTATGCATCTACGAACAGCTTCTGTAGATTCCTCTCCACAAGGTCTGAGAACACCCCGTATAGGCGCATGTTCCGAACCAGTTTAGCACAGCCAAAGCCCAGTCAAATAGCTGACCAATCACAACGTAGTTTTTAAACGGTCACTGTTTTGAAAGCATTTGGAACAAACCAAAGGATAGCTGTTTGGAGTTATCTGCCCCTAGCTTCTCGCACCGAAAGCATTTGTTTGGTGTCTTTTGATTTGCTACCTGAATTGCGCTTGAACACGGGAGTCTACGGGCTGTTTTCAGACGGTTTGGTGTGGAACCTACTACCGATCTGAGTTTGTATCCCGGTAGATGCACTATTTTGCAATTTTATTCCACGGAAAACCGTCGATTTTAATCAGACTGCATAAACTATTATTATAAATGGGAAATTTGAAAAAATAAAGTTTGCAAAAAAACTGCTACTGCCTCTTTAAAGCCAGCTGAATTAAATAAATTCTGGCAAAATGGAACTTTTGAAATGAATACAACTTTTCTACATTTTACAAATGAAAAGTATAAACGTGAAAATTTGTGCCAAATATATCAGTTATTTTAACTGCCTCAGAACTCTCCACGGTAAGTTTATTTTAGTATCTGCAAAGTATTCAAGTAGAGGTTTATCAGCTGCCTGTCACTGTTGACTTATAGTATACAATTGTATTGGTGATATAAACCACCATATATAAATCCCACGAGTACTTGCCAAATGTTTTATTGCCATAAGAACACACTGTTTGAAATATAACCACACTTGACACTCCGTCCACTGCAGTCAAACCATCTTAAATTATTATTTTTTTTATTTTTGTTTCATGTTGCACAATCCCCAGCTCTGAAAAATCAGTCGGCGAGGCCAAGGCCAAAATGAACAGATTTGACAATAAATAAGGCCTAAAACAGTCCATTCAATCATCATGACCCTGCTATCAAAAGTAACAAGTAATGCTTGTCTTTACTTTAAAAAGTTCTTCACAAAAAAATTAAATATCGGTGTAAGTGTGATAATACAGCAGAGACACATTTCAGTAGGGTATTAAAAGAAGCTTTAAGGTAGCCAGGCAAAAAGCACTCCTGTATCAATGTTTGTCAAAATTTAAGAAAATTCACAAGTTGTCAGTCCCATGCAAAAGTGACCAGGTCACATGCTGTCGTACAGACTATATGTTAAAAGCGGTGTATTGATCGATCTGCACACAGAAACAACCAACCTGATACAATGTAATTGTAGATGGATTGTCACAATATTTATAACAGACAGCTGTCTACACATGAAGAGCTCAGGAGTGATGTATTTGATCTGTTGCACATCTGTCACTACTGGGGACAATGGAAATTTTTCATCATTGTTTGAATAAATCTACCAGAACAAATCAAACTATCATCCAAAACCTGCCACAATCAACAATGAATCATCTGGACTTTCCCTCAGTTAGTGCTCTTCTCAATTTCTTTCTAAAAAAATCAGGTTTGACTTCTTTGATAGGCATTTTAGAAGCTGGTGTGAGTTCTATGGATAGTCAATTTCTTTATTGCTATAGATGCAATGTTTCAGTGAAGCTACCAGCATTGTTATCAAGCAAGTGATATGTAACATTTCAGCAAGGAGACTATGTAACAGTGTGTTACTATGTTTTAATGTATGATTGGGTTTTTAAGCTCATCTGGCCTGAAAGGCCCGATGGGCTTATGGCATGGAAAGGTGTCCGGCGTCCGTCCGTCCATCCGTCCGTCTGTAAACTTTTCGCATTTACATCTTCTCCTCCAGAACCACTTGGTCTTGGGAGCTGAAATTTTGTGTGCAGGCTCCTTGGCTAATGGGGATTCTAAATTGTAGATTTGGTGACCCTGTGACCTCAATTGGGGTCAGAGGGATCACAACCTTTAAAACCTATTTTCATCTTCGTCTAGAGAGCTGAAAAGTTGTGTGCATCCTCCTTGGCCAATGAGAATTCTAAATTGTAAATTGTAGATTTCAAAAGCTATTTTTTTAATCTAGAGATTTTATGTGCTCTTTAAAGGGAGGTTATTTAAAGGAAACAACAGTAATGAATTAAATCTTCAAGTGTGACTTTATTTGTAGGGATTTTATCTCTGGCCTCAAAGATAGATCAGAGGGGTAAGGACCTTAAGACCTATTTCATCTTCTCCATTTA
Organism: Gibbula magus; assembly: GCA_936450465.1. Lineage (NCBI taxonomy): Eukaryota > Metazoa > Mollusca > Gastropoda > Trochida > Trochidae > Gibbula > Gibbula magus. Next base: position 39,183,403 of record OW388295.1, read on the forward strand.
AAGTGCTTACCATGTGTTATACCTCTCACCTAGAAGTTGACATTTTGAATTAGTTAATGTATATTAAGCCTGATGAGCTACAGAGCCCATGGCTCTATTTTTATGTACATGGTGTTGTAACACTGGACAGTGTTAACTATCCATAGAATTTTGTCATTTTCAATTTTGGTTTTGGTGAGAGTTAATGTATGTTTCTGGCCTCTGTAGAGGCCTGTAGGGGTGAAAGGCAAAACCATTCACTGGAGTTAAAAAACGAAGTCAACCCAATGAACCTTGATCATCGATGACAATTTTTTTCTATTAGAAGCATGCAACTGCTGAGAGAACAAGAGTATTAATTATCATTAAACTAAAAGCTTTATCTTCAAGAGTAAAACTAGTTGAAATAGTTAGGTGATGTCAATCTATTGTTGACCGATACATGAACTTGTTTTATATACCTCCCGGGTGTGTTAATAGCCTTTCAAGTTAGTCTTTATCCCCGTGGAAGATCACTACTTTGCATGAGAGGGCCTTAAAATGTTAGATAATGCCCTGCTGCGAGGGCCTTATAAACGCTTGTAAGGCCCTCGCAGCAGGGCATTATCTAACCTTGTAAGGCCCTCCCATTGCAAAACAGTCGCTACAAAGAAAACTACAAACATCAAAACCGGTTACTTTATTTGCTGAAATTACAGACAAAAATGCGGTATCATGTTTTCAACATTTGAAGTTGAAGGTGAAGGATACAGGGCGGTTTTCTGTCGTAGGTCCGTCAACACCGTGGAAAACTAAAATCCTCCAAATCATTTTGGTCGCAAAACGTTGAATGAGTCAAAAACAGGTCTTCTCCGTCCGACATCGCACTGAAGAATGATAGAAAATCACGTGGGTACCGCGTGATATAGCGAACTGCACACGCCGCACGTGCTACACGTACGGCTAGGCTGACGGTTTGCCTCAAGCAAATTCAGGGGCCGTGTCAAAGGTTTATACGGTTTAAATTTTGGGTTTTTTAATTTTGAGGTAAAATTAAATATTTTCAATGTAAAGGTCGGTATATAAGACAGAAAAAGACCTCGCCCACGGGATTTCCGTGGAAAGAAAGCCCCTGCCCTCGGGATCGGCCACGGGGTCGGGCAAGCCCTCCGCCTAGGCCGCTCCCTAGGGCAGCGGGCTCCCTTTCCACGGAAATCCCTGGTGCGCGGTCTTTCTCCTTAACGTAATTGGCATGTTGAACAACAGGGGGCATATTACGATTGATTGTTTCAATCTACCATGGAGTTCGGGAAACAACATGCAGTATGAAACTTTATAGCTCTAGTTACCTTATCAAAGACCCTATGAGATGACAGGGACCTTGATAATTGGCAGAGAGCCAAAAAAGGAAAACAGACATTTGTTCAAATTATCAAGGTCCCCGTCATCTCATAGGGTCTTTGAGTTTAGAAAAGTATAACCTAAATAACCATGCTGTTTGAAAGAGGGAATAATCATCCTCTAATCCACTCAATTGTCACTGTTGAGATAAATTCAACTCACTCTAGACAAAAATAGAGCCATGGGCGCTATAGCTCATCAGGATTTAATTGATTTATTATCTAAGGTTGAATATCTAAGTTATCTCAAGTAATACATTGTTAACAAGCAAAATAATATTGGTTTTAGATCATGACCCCTGTGACCCACATTTGGAGTCGCAGGGTCACCAATCCTACAATTAAGAATCACCTTTGACCAAAGAATCTCTACACAACATTTCACTTTTCTAGAGCTTTACATATTAACTGGAGAAGAAGATGAAAATAGGTTTTTGGGTTATGACTCGTGACCAAGATTGGGGTCAAGGGGTCACAAAATCTACAATTTAGAATCCCCATTGGCAAAGGAGTCTGCACATAACTTTTCAGCTCTCTAGACCTGTTGGAACTGGAGAAGAAGATGAAAATAGGTTTTTAAGGATGTGACCCCTGTGACCCCATTTGGGGTCATGGGGTCACGAAATCTACAATTTAGAATCCCCATTGGCCAAGGAGTCTACACACAACTTTTCAGCTCTCTAGACCTTTTGGAACTGGAGAAGAAGATAGAATAGGTTTTTAAGGATGTGACCCCTGTGACCCCATTTGGGGTCACGGGGTCAGAAAACTACATTTAGAATCCCCATTAGCCAAGGAGTGTGCACACAACTTTTCAGCTCTCTAGACCTGTTGAAACTGGAGAAGAAGATGAAAATAGGTTTTTAAGGATGTGACCCCTGTGACCCCATTTGGGGTCACGGGGTCACGAAATCTACAATTTAGAATCCCCATTGGTCAAGGAGTCTGCACATAAAATTTCAGCTCTCTAGAGTCATTGGTTCTGGACAAGAAGTTGAAAATGCGAAGCAAAGTTTACGGACGGATGGACGGACGCCGGACGCCATGCCATGCCATAAGCCCATTGGGCCTTTCAGGCCTGATGAGCTAAAAAGCCTAAAGCTTATGGCTTTACTATCACAACACTGTTGTCAAATTTGCAACAATGTGTCCACTCAAACCGAGTCGGTTAATTAATGTCAATCTCAACTTTTTGATTAACCATGACCAGCAAATAATGCTGGACACAACTATGTTATTGATGCCTACTCGATCTTTAAATTATCAAGATTGTCTAATACAAAACAATAAGGACAAGCAGTTCTATTTGTATTTAAATACTTTAAATGATGGCATTTTCGACTTCAAACTGTAGTCCATGTTCTATCAAAGTCCTTACACTTAGTGTGAAGCTACCACCGGAGATAAATTTTCCTCCTCAGCAAGGTGGTAACTAGAGCTATAAAATTTCATACTGCATGTTGTTTCCCGATTGATGGCTAAATTATCCCTCTTTGTCAATTTACTTTTAACGTGTACACACCTGTGTACACTCTGATATATTTAGCCACAATCATCAGGTGGAGAGACAGGCTCTCACAGTTCTAGTACAATACAATTACAGTATTGTAAAGTGCACAACCATTCGACTTCCATACACTTGTTGATGTCATATTGTGATTATTAATAAATTTACGTTGCAACTCAATGTGAATATTATATAGAACTGTGAAATTTAACAACCTTGTTAAATTATCTATATATTATACTGAGTCAAAACTTCAACGAGGCTATTTCTCAAATTTAGTCAACCCCACTCTACAAATTAGTAGAGTAGGCAGGTCAGTGAAAATCCATTACAATTTCACATGTTCATATATAATGCTGATATATTCCCGACGTGTCTGTTTACCTCTTTACTACATCATTTGAGGTCACGGGGACATACAATCTACACTTCCCCCAATTAAGAATTTGTTTTGATTTTTGCTGTTGACTGCAGGCATCCTTTATTTAGTAAAATAAATTCTCCAGTTCCTGTAGGGCTGTGTATTAAGTTCCTGTACAACAGTTTTTCATACCTGACGATGTGCAAGAACATAAGACAATCTGATTTCCATTCTTTTATTGGTACATAACCCACTCACAACATTCATGTTTTAAAGTCGTACAATCATCCATGTCATACTAAAACAATCAATAAGACATTTTCAATATATTAGATTGATATCTCCCCGTGTAAAATGTTCATAACAACTACAAACAGGTGCTTGATGCCGACAATAGAGTGTGAATCAACAGTGGAATGAAGCTTTGGTGTTGTGTATAATGATTGAGACAAAACTTGATTCTCTTGAAGACAAAAGTCTTTAATATCGCTGCGTTTGAATAATGAGTTGTTTTTTTTCTGTCTGGAAATTAAATCAGTAGGTCTCGAGTTAATGACATACCAATTTTACATAGAACTTGTAACAATGTTACATAAATGAACATTTGGTGTCAAATTAAAGGAAATCATGTCTCCTTTATAAAGATATAAGCATGTCATAATAAAGAAAACTTAATTAATTAATTAATTCAAATAAATTATCAAACTTCCTTAAATATAGAGCAATATGTTGTGGATGTACTGGTAAATGTTACATTATGTGTTAAATGACTATAGAAAAAAACCCTACTGAAGAGATGTATCATTGAACAAAATTGTCTTTGATCGGTAGGTGGTCTATAAATCAATAATAACACAGCACTATAATATGAAGTGTGGTCATTTAAGTGGGAATATTCAGAAACAACATTTTGACGTACATTTTGAATGTAAAGTCATGACTAAATCTCTCCTCATCCATCATATCTACATAAAACATATGAAGACTTATTTGCAACAAACACAAAGCGTAACTTTGACGTTTCCTTTGAAGTGTTCCAGAATTACAAAACATTTTCGAAGATTAATGAACCATTGAACCATGAAACATTCCATTAACCACGTTATCTGTAAATACATCAACTGGTAAAGATGGTATAAATATTCAATGAGATGAGACAAGGGAAGTATTTGAAAGATCAGTTAAATTTTACTATAATAAATAATCCTATCACTGATCTTATGTCACTTTTGGATTTCCAGACAGATTCCTTAGTTAGCAAAATATTTTCCGAGACACTGAACAAACTTTATGAAATAATTACATGTATTCAATTTATTAATACAAATCGGACAGCATTAAATATTCTATAAGATCCAACTTGTGTACATCTGTCCACTTCAAAAGTTGACCTTTAACAGTGGTGACAAAGAGTTGAAACATAACATTAGTATGAATTATTGCAGTTTCAATGAGTGTAACTCAAGTTCAAGGCTATGTATGAAAGTGAGAGTGCCTTGAATGAACACTAATCTTATACTAAATAGACTCAATACTTAATTGTAACGTGTCTAGCCAGACTGTAACGATAAAAAGATTTTATTGAATCAAGTCTACAAGAAACAGTCACATAAAATTATAAAATGCATTTCTGAAAAAAAATCTTATTACATTATGAAGTTATGAAAAGAATCTTAAAGCTCGTCCTTCATCCTCATCTGAAATGATGACAAAATGTTCAGACGGTTGCCAAGCTGCTCCTTTTTCTTATCGCTCACCTTACCATCCTTCAACTTTTCTACTCTCTCTATCTCGCTGTTCACAAATTCACCGCCTTTCTCCAATATTTTCTTCATTGTCTTTATGTAAATTTCAGCGGAAGTTTTCTCAGCCTCCTTTGTAAGTTTCTTGGCAGCCTCCTCAGCTTGTTGCACCACTTTCTTCTTGGAATCTCCGCTGGCGGTGCTGAAATCCTTTATCAGTTTGTCAAACTCCTCTAGACAAGCTGGCAGGCCAAGCCAGAGACCTAAAAATACAAACATTTTTTTCATTCTTCACACATATTCTCTACTGGATTCAAAGCAGGTTTGGCAAGCACTTCAGAGCCCTTTCATAAGAAGCTATCAAACACTAAACATGGTTTCGGGAATGATAAAAAAAATTGACTAATTTGTATGAAAAAGTACATCTCCAAAATCAAAATATGGTGTAAAATTTTTAGTATTGCAATAGCTTATAGCAATAGCAATAATTTATAAATCAAAATTATTACAGCAATGTATATTGCTTTCATCCATTATATTTTCATTGATTCACTATAATATATTTACAAATTAAACGAATACATTTCTTAGCAGAAAACAACTTGTTTGTACTAACCCGATTCCTTCATGATAAATTTCTTGATGTCATCTGCCTTCTTTGATTTGCCAGCGTATCTGACAGGCTCGTCCTTCCCCTGCATAAACATCACGTACACTGGGTGGTCTTCCTTCTTAATCCCAAACCTCTCTGCCAAGTCGGTGTTATCCTTCTCTCCATAATCTGCAACGTTTCATTTTTATAAAACCAATACACAATGAGCATACTATTACTTTAATAGTTAGTTACTCAGTATAAGAGCAGAATTTAGCTTACAAAATAGATTACCTACTGTATTAAATACTTTAAAAATATTATTTGATCGGAAATAGGGGTCTACTGCGACTAACTATTGCGATAGCGATAGTGTATTGTTAACAACTATTGCAATAACTATTGCGATAGTTTATCAATATAGAAAAAGAAAACAATTCTAGAATAAACAGTGTATCAATGTCCTTACTGTGAACTTTTTTCTTCCAAAGTGACAGAATTTAGTGCAAAAGCAACAAGAATGATAACTCTTACATCTTCCTGTTGTTATTTCTAGCTGTCCTTGATCTGATTGGAGTGTTTCAACATTTCTTCAATTGAAGCCGCATGTGTGCAAATTTACTTTTAGGTTCACGTGAACAACTGGATTGGATAAACTATTTAAACTATAGTTAGCCATGCTATCAACCCTATTAATCGTTTTTAAAGTTAATGTCGATAAAGTACTATTGACACAGTAACTATTGTGATAAATCAATAGTTTGATCTATTGTTACACCCCTAATCGGAAATTTACATTCAGCGTGAGAGAAATACGTCATACCAGCAATTTGAACTTCTGCGACCAACAGGTTTGGTTGTGCAATACTCGTTTCTGCAACCTTCTTATATTCATCCTGCTTTTCACCATATGGATAAGTTTCATCAAATTTGACCACTACAACTTTGTGTTTTCCAATAATCTGAAAAAAAAGACAAATATGTTTATAAATAAATCAATATACAAAATACATGATGAAGTTGGAAAATGAAACAGATGAAAGACAATATAAGAAATGATCAATATTAGTGAGAAGTGATATTTTTTCTTGTTTCCTCCCCTTTTGGCAAAGTCTTTTTCTAATGAGGTCTTAATTAAGTTTAATCAAATAAATTAATTTACTATTTCATAAAGTAATATTTACTACATCAGGTCACTGGCATTGTATTAATGTCTACAAAATCCATCATGAATAATGAATAAATATTGTTTAAATCAAAATCCATCCATTTAAATGTACTATCAACAAAATGAGAGCAAAATACTCTAACGAAATGTCTGCTCTGTGGTTACATTTATAAAACAAACGTTTCTTCTGTTGTTCTGCGAAATCGACATGATATTGATAACACACACTGATAATAAAAATCACTGACCATGCAAAAGTTCGACAACAGAGTGGGTAAAATTATCTCCACTTACTTTATCAAAGACTCCTGAATTTAAAGCAATAGATCCCTTTACAATTTCGCTTTGCACAACATTCAGTGCAGCGAAAATTACAACGATAACACCGGCGAACATCCCCATGTCTGCCATGTTTCTTTTCTGGATGAGGTGGACCAATCAGCGATCTTCTTTTATAGATCGTGAAAATGCAGCGAGCACCTGCCACGCCGATTATTTTGATTGGTCAATTGCTTAAAATAATGACCAATCACATATCATGTAACAAATAATACGGAAGTAGAACTGCCAAGAGCGGTAACTCCAAATTTATTTTCACATTCCTTTCAACCGAAATGTTGTTGATCTAGAAATAATACTTTTGACGTTTCATTATCGAACACAATTGATAATGTTCGTCACTAATGTTGATCTGTTATGTTATAAGAAATAAAAACATACTTATTTGGATCCAAAGCATGAGATGTTACCATTTTTAATGCAATAAGGTGATTTTGAAGGTGAATTGTTTTTGCATAATATGATATTTTGTCTTGATTATATATTTCTTACCTCATATGATCAGAATTACAATTACAGAAGTAACAATTTAAAATAATCCTATTTAAAACTTGATGAAACATTGTTATGGATTTCATAGATTTGAAGAAAAAAATAGAGTAGGTAAATGAATCAATACTTTTCAGAATGGTGCTCAAAGAAAAATATGTCTAAAATGACACATGTACATTTAAACTCACCAGTATTTATTTTTTGTTACTCTTTAATATCTACCTGTTATGTTTTCCTGAAATATCTCTGATGATAAAAAAAATAAATCATACTGTGTGGATATATATATTTATATAATTATAACACAAACTCTTCCATGCACTAATTTGAATGCTTGTTCAAGGTTCTACTCACATATTACCCTGAATTGTACGTTCAAAGCTGCTACTAAATACTAATTGCTTCTTGCTAATGTGTAGATCGGATCCATACTTCCCATGTTCAGGTACCCTACATGTTACTTAGTTACCAATCTTTATTTCTAATACTTAGAGGCCACAGGCCTATAGTACAAAAACGTGCAAAAGATTCACATGCAAACAAAAATAGAAAACACCTTAAAGGGACACCGCGTCGAGGATAAAAATGAGTCCCATCTTTATCTCACTAACTGATTAGAGTCTCTGCTAACGAGTTAGGCTTCACTTTACTGTCTTCATGCAGTAGCTTTTATTACCACTTACGTTACCTGTCTGAAACTTGGTGTCTGTAACTTGCAAGCAGACATGTTAATCAGCATAGGTAGAAACACATGATCTGTTTTTTTATTCCGACGCGGTGTCCCTTTAACAGGGATCACATCATCATAAGTTAGCATTTAAACATATCAAACAGTAACATTTCACTTCTGATATTAACATATTATACATATCACATCATAAGTGAGAATTTCGAAGTAACATGCCTTGGTAGATGAAAGTTGATAACTTTTGAATTAGAAACGTATTGTCATTATTTAAAAGCAAAATGAATTTTAACCTATTTGGATGTACAGAGTAATATTTTGGAATATTTTTTGTTCTCAGGTCAGTATACAAAGGACAAATTAAAAGAAAATGATATTCATCTTCCACACAATTAAGATGACACAATTTCCAAATTCTATTTTCTAATGCTATATTGTAATATCTTCCTGTCTCAATTGCTAACTCGTGGGATGAGCACCTGAAACGTGAAACTGCATTTACATGTTACATGTTACTTAATAGTACATAATTGAAATCAGATAACTTTATAGCAATATGACCATGTGAATTGATATTTTATTTTAAGAAATAAAATTTTAGTTCATGTGATTAGAAAAGCGTATATTGCATACCGGTAAAGGCTTTGTTTTCTTTTGTAGAAGAAATCAAGTTGAAGATCTAAAATGTCTTTCAACAAAAATATAAATATTTGGGTTAAGGCTGAGCCCTTCAGCTACGGAGCACTGCCGGTAGCTCCTCACCCCAAGTTAACTCACAGTGTAAGTACGCCTTGCACAAACTAGTAATTACGAAGTCATCACATCTTACTATATGCATGAATATACATTGTACACAAGTTTTAATTTTTTCTTTTCCAATTTTGAATAATTATCACATCTTAAAGATTGATTTATTGTGAAAGTATTTAACATGTTATTACAGCAAAAATCATGTTGAAATTTAGATTACAGTAATTCATACGTAAGGGGACCAGAAATTGCAAGACATTTTTATAACATATGCTTGATCATCTGTGATAGATACAGCTCTTTACTTATCGTTCTGACTAAAATGATCAATGGAAGATTAATAAACTTTGATTATTTATTTCCCTATGTTTCAACATAAATAGTGTAAGAAATTGTGATTTATGTCTGATTATTATATTATATGTTATATTCCAGAACATCAAGAAGATTGTGATCTATGCTAAAAATAAGGGATCTACCGGCTTTCCAAATATAAGGTAGGTTTTAAAATCAATTAAAATCTGACAAAAAGTAATTTTTAAAGTGAATCTGGTTTAGCATGATCTCAAGTGAATTCATTCTAAACTTTGTTAAAAGTACCAGTAATGTAGTTTAAAATAATTCATATTTGAAATATGTTGCACATGTCTGGTTTAAGTTCTCCAGGAAGTACGATGTGTCTGCATTACTCTGTTATAATGTTAATAGTTACTTTGGTCACAGATAATACATGGCAAGTTTGATGTCTTAACAAATGTGTGATTGATATTTGAACTTCTGTTTCAGTTATTCTGTCTGGAGACACATAGCCTGCAACAAACTGCATCTCTCTGAGGACTTGGCGTGGATGTAAGTCACGTGTAGTAACCCTCATTGGATTTTCATCTCTCAAGATGATTCACGGTCAAAACCCGTGATTTGATGAATTGTGTATGTCAAAAAGGGATAATATGCCAATTTCAGCAATGTTTTTAGCTGTTTTAAATGTTTACAAAATATATGAGATTTGAGAGCAAAACATGAGGGATTTATTCATATAGATCACTTCCTAAAAGCAAAATTTTCGACATCTTCTGATGCACAATACAGAATAGACACTAGAATGTTGAAATCTTATGGCGAAATACCTTGACTAGGAGATTATAATTGTATGTTTTGTGATATATCTAAGTCTTCAACCGTAGATAATAATTTATGCAAAAATTTATTACCTACATAGCCAATGGCTCGCTGTGCTGTCTCCTGTGTGACTCTGTTTGCCAATGTCTAGGTACTACTCGCTGTGCCACCTCCTGTGTGACTCTGTATGCCAATGTTTAGGTACTTCTCCTTGTGCCGCCTCCTGTGTGACTCTGAATGCCAATGTTTAGGTACTTCTCTCTGTGTCGTCTCCTGTGTGACTGTATGCCAATGTTTAGGTACTTCTCCTTGTGCCGCCTCCTGTGTGACTCTGAATGCCAATGTTTAGGTACTTCTTGCTGTGCCGCCTCCTGTGTGACTCTGTATGCCAATGTTTAGGTACTTCTCGCTGTGTCGTCTCCTGTGTGACTGTATGCCAATGTTTAGGTACTTCTCTCTGTGCTGCCTCCTGTGTGACTCTGTATGCCAATGTTTAGGTACTTCTCGCTGTGCCGCCTCCTGTGTGACTCTGTATGCCAATGTTTAGGTACTTCTCGCTGTGCCGCCTCCTGTGTGACTCTGTATGCCAATGTTTAGGTACTTCTCGCTGTGCTGCCTCCTGTGTGACTCTGTATGCCAATGTTTAGGTACTTTTCGCTGTGCCGTCTCCTGTGTGACTCTGTATGCCAATGTTTAGGTACTTTTCGCTGTGCCGTCTCCTGTGTGACTCTGTATGCCAATGTTTAGGTACTTCTCGCTGTGCCGCCTCCTGTGTGACTGTATGCCAATGTTTAGGTACTTCTCACTGTGCCGTCTCCTGTGTGACTCTGTATGCCAATGTTTAGGTACTTTTCGCTGTGCCGTCTCCTGTGTGACTCTGTATGCCAATGTTTAGGTACTTCTCTCTGTGCCGCCTCCTGTGTGACTCTGTATACCCTGTAGAGAGGATTGAGTGGGACGAGAAGTTTGTCAGCACCAGACAACAGACCAAGAGAGGTGATTTTCATACTTAGAAGTTAGACTATCTAAGATACTAGTAAATATTATGAATAAATGCTTTATTTTGCTTTCCAAAGTTGAATTAAAAAATTATCAATATTTTTTATGTACATATAAATAATATATCGTAGGTAACTTCCTCTTTCGGCTGTCCTGATGAGTTTATTTCAATACAAGATTTAGATAGTCTGGTCTATGGATAACTGCATTCTAAGATACTTTACATACACAAGAAACTATTTTTCATAAATGTTTTACATACATCATAAAGTTCTACCTATCAAATTTTATATCTTGAATACTTGGTGTTCAACAGTGTAAGAAATATAAGAAGGCTTGAAAATTAGCCAGTCAGAAGGTGAAGTTTTGTCAATTAAATTGTTAACGTTGTATAATTTATGTAGAAAATATCTAGCGTTAACAAAAACACAACAGGTTATGGTTTATTGGATATGCCCAGTTTCCTACATCATACTCAAGCTGTGTCACTCGCCGCTAATGGCTGCAATACTGTCGAAGCGGCGTTAAACAATAACTCACTCACTCACTCAAGCTGTGTCAACACTATTAATCAAGGATATTGTTGTTTACAGATGAGTTCAGGTGTCAGCTGAAGGTCGACACGTACAAGTTCGTCCTCTTCCTCTACATCCAACAACTCTTCCGGGTCTCTCTCAGAGCATCACTTGTAGCCGGCGACGAGTATCCTTCTTCTTCTTCTAAACTATCTTCACTTGGCCAGAATGTCTGTTCCTTCTCTAGATGTACCTTTGTGAGTTAAATGTGACCCTGTACATATCTCAGTTGACCACTATATTATATGTGAAGTTCAGCAACAAGGGACACAGTGTATCATAGAATAAGTGTTCCCCTTCATGTTTGGATAATCAGAGAATTTGAAGTTTTGATTCCCCGCCCAATGCTGAGACCATCTTCACAACATCACAGGCGTAACGAAAATATTTCCATATCTTCTCCTTCCGCCCTTGACCTCAACCCTCACATTTTCAGTGCTAAGATTTTAACGTACTGCAGGCTAATCGGATAAGCCAATCAGAAGACAGTTTTATTACACATATGGTTGAAAATAACTGAGTTAATATTATTGATATGAGCACATGTGTTTTGTCGTCTGTGACGTCATAAAACGATTGTTCGTGACGTCACTGTCACTGCCGTCGCAAGAGTAGTGGGCCGTTTCCTGGTTATTTTTACGCGATTCAAATGGAATAAAATAGGTTATAAAGAAATTATTACACTCGAAAGTGTGTCATATGACTTTTACGAAACTCGTGCAAATTCATGTATAACCCTCGCTCTCGCTCAGGCAATACAAAAATTCACACTCGTTTCGTAAAAGTCATATGACACACTTCCTCGGGTAATAATCTCTATGTATTGCCTCTGTGACTGTGTCGATTATTTTGAATTGGTTCCGAATGTAAACAGCGATTTCATTGGCTGTAGGTTAGCAGATGGTAAGGGACGTAACTCGTGATCACAATAGATGTCGCTGAATCGTTTCACCACTTCTGGCTAGGTTGAAGGCAAGGTAAAAAATGGAAAAAATGGGAAGATGTGCCGAGACATGCCTTGTATAAGTTGTGTTGTCACCTTGGCCAAGAGTTTGCATCTGAATTGACCCCAGTTCACCCAAATTTGAATTGGTGACTTGGTGAAGGTTTATTTCATCAGCAGCTAAGGTTTAGACAATGTTGATAATCAGTCAATGTGCTTTGCACATAATATCCAATTGTAGAAAATGGGCTGTACATTTTGAGTATAATAGCGTGATATTAGTCACATACCATCAATCTTTTTATGTCCTGGCATTTGAAAAATATATCTCTTGACTGAGTATTGCTTTTATCATCTTCAAATAACCACTATATTTAAGGCAGATTTCTGGGATGGCTATTCTTTCATGCACCATATAAAGAGGGAAGGCAAAAACTCATACTTATTTGAACTCATACTCATTAGTGAAATGAGTAAAACACCAAAGCTGTTCTTGATTCCTATTGTAATTGATACAGTCAAAAAGATCCGAATAGTTTTGTATTCAATAGCCACTCAGCTGTTAAGCAAAATTTGACAAATATTGAAAAGTCAGATATATGGATATTTGTGAAACAATGTAGCTGCCGAAGCTGTACTCCTTGACCAACCACAGATGGCCAAGTCTCTCGTCTTCGTCCGAGTTTGATGGTCGCTCCACACCTAGAGGCACTAAGGTACTGTCAGTTTCAATATTGAAATATATTTTAGATGATCCTATGCATTATTATCCCCCGCCACGAAGTGGAAAGGGGATATAGGTTTGAGCTCCGTGCGTGCGTGCGTCCTTCCGTCCGAGATAAAGGGGACAGCTTTTCTCAGAAACCGCTTAAGGTATGATAACCAAATTTGATGTGTGGCTTGAGGGCATAAATACTGTGATGGGGTTCGAAAATGAGAAGCGCACAACTGTTTTTTCCGGAGTTATTGCCCTTGTTCCGTATTTCTGGACTCTGTTCATGGTATCTTCAAAGGGGACAGCTTTTCTCAGAAACTAATGAAGATAGGATAACCAAATTTAGTGTGTGGCTTGAGGGCATCGATACCTTGATCCGTTTCTTCGACTCTGTTCCAGGTATCTTCAAAGGAGAATACTATTGTTGTAGGTTCTATGCTATCGATGGGTATTGTCCAAGATTCTATTCTATTACCAGTACTATTGTTCTATGTTCATGTCCTATGATGATAATGCATATTACTCTAAATCTAATTATGCTATTTTTGTTGTTGACAGTCCCTGGATGACTACGGACACATGGTGTTTGTACAGACCCACCTGCTGGAGATCCTGGAGCTTCTCACTGAACAAGGTCTCGTCTCCTCTCCTCTCCTCTCCTCTCCTCTCCTCTCCTCTCCTCTCCTCTCCTCTCCTCTCCTCTCCTCTCCTCTCCTCTCCTCTCCTCTCCTATTCTTTGTCGACATTTTGATATTATTATTTTTTTATTGAAATTTTAAAGAAAACTTCCATTTATTAATACAATTGAAATAATCAGTCTGTATAAAAGTTCAATCTCTCAGTGCAATGTGTTGAATTTATAAATCTCTCCGCAGATGACGCTGGTCTCCAGGGTCTAACCAGTGGTCCGTGTCTCTCGGAGAAGGCCGTGGACTCCCTGGGCTTCATACTCGCTGGTTCCATGGACAACTCAAAGTTTGTTGTGCTTCTATCACCTTTCTCATATTCTTTTTACTCAAAGGTTTGAATCTCAACTACATCATTTTAATGTGCATCTGTGATTTGTCATCAGGATGAGGGCCTTCATGTACGAATCAAGTGAATGAATTTTACAGTGTTGTTGTATGGACTCAAAGGTTTATATTTGTGGTTGTTTTTTCTTTAGCTGAACAATAGTGTTTAAGCTAGGTTAGTTTGAACTGTGAATCTGCTGTTATATGAATAGAGATTATTACCCGAGGATGTGTGTCATATGACTTTTATGAAACGAGTGCGAAATCGAGGGTTATACATAAATTTGCACGAGTTTCGTAAAGGTCATATGGCACGCTTTCGAGTGTAATAATTTCTTTATTACCCATTCTATTCCATTTGATTCGTGTAAAATTAGCCAGGAAATGGCCCACTTCCTTTGCGAAGGCAAGCTACAGTGATGTCACGAACAATCGTTTTATCACGTCACAGACGACGAAATATGAAACGCCGCGGTGAAACAATGGTTGCCATGTAAACGTGATATGTGCACATGTGCTCATATCAATAATATTAACTCGGTTATTTTCAACCATATGGGTAATAATGTTCAATCTCTCACTGTCTAGGACCCTCTCTCCACTAAAGGACATTGCCTCACTTCAAACTGTCCAGTCAAGCACCGGGTACTCAAAGGTAGGTTCAAGTCTTTTCGACAATATAGTATAGAAATTTCTTTATGAATTTCACAATGGCATAACGGAAGATGAAATAAGTTATAGAATTCTAATAGCATATTCTATTGGGTATAAGACCATACCTGAACCTAAGACCACTTTTCGGAGGGTTGTCCTGGTTGGGGTTATTCTCGGGTTATAGCCCACCCCAAATTTTGCCAGATGTTCCATGGTCATACATTACATATATCTATAATATTATTTTAAGTTAAGTGTCCAGAACCTACATAAAACCTATTCTGACTGTCTGACACTCTCAGGTATGAGTTGGGGGCGGGATAGCGCGTTCGGCTTCGGATCAAGAGGTCCAGGGTTCGAATCCCGCCAGGGGCACGGCAACTTTGTCTGCAGTAGAGAACTTTTCTACATGCAGTAAGGTTTGGGTGCAATGCTACACTGAATTTCAGTGTAGTACCACCCATGGTTCGCTAGTTCCAGTCGATGCTCGCAGGTTTCACCGCAATGCATAGCCACATGGCGTTGAGGTCTTTCTCCCTGCCATAATACTAGCAGCCGCGATATAAGTGAAATACTCTTGAAAGCGGCGTTAAACCCCAACTCACCTCACCTCACCTCAGGTATGAGTTTCATCTGAGTTTGGGTCTCTCCCGTCTAAAAGCCCATCCTCATGTTTTCAAGATGTTTGTTTGCCTGGTCTTACACCCAAGAGAATACAGTTCCCTATCTCAATGACACTTATTTCTGATGCTTTAAGCCTCTGGCTACTTTACATCACAGGGGCACTATAATGTAGGAAATCACTTTTTCTTGATTATCCAACTCATTAAATGAAAAAAATAGAAAAAGGAAATAATTCTGACTTGTTAACAGATGAACCGAGCGTTCACAAGACGACTGTTTCTAACGTGGGTGAAGGACTACCTCCATCAGAATCCGTTCGGGATCTCGGCCTGTATTGCCTCGGGGATGAGGCTCTCATGGCCCTTTGCAGGTAAAGCACTGTTTTTTTCTCCTCAGATGGTGGAGGGGTTTAAAATTTGGCATGTAAATTTGATGAACTCCCAAAGTGAATCCCAAAACAAGATTCTGTGGATAGAATTCCAAGTCAGAACACCTGAAATTTCAGCCATGTGCATGCAATTTAAGGGTTATGATCCTTTGAGTTGGGAGTAGATCTATCAACCATTTAAGTCACTAAGGACTACTGATAGATGTTATTTGTTGGAGTATTGGTCAAAATATTATTAAAGCTGTGCAATATTATTGCAATACCAAAATATTGCAATACAAAGTTGTGCAATACACGTATTGCATTACGATTTTCATATTGCAATATTTTGCACCATCAAATATTAAGTCAAATTATTCATTCATCTCATAACAGGCACATTTACTGGCTTAACTTGTATTAAGAACATTATTTTGAAGTGCCAGTATGTGTGTTAGACTGTATTACAAATGATCTTTTTACAGATGTGAAAGTCATTTTATCAAATGTGTCATGTTTAAACTGCAAAAAGAAGTATAAAAGTTAAATGTAGAGTTCATTTAGCATGTTTCAATATCATTGGCACTAATTAAAATAGTTTCTAGATAAATATCTCATTGTCAGAGGATCTTGCAATATATTGTGGTACGTATTACAATACAATACAGTTCAGCAATACGTATCGCAATACAAACATTGTGGCAATACTGCCGCATATTTAACGTGATATTGTGCTCCAGGTGAGGAGGGTAAAGGCGACGGCCATGTGAGACAGAAGCGTGGCAAGATAGCAACCAACGCCAGCATCATACCTAAAGAACACATCAAAGGGTGAGATAACATCAGAGTTAAATAACTAGTGTACTAAACGGGCCTCAAATCTTTGTTCTGTCTTATTGTCAAGTGCGAAGCATGGAAGCAAAAACTCCCAATCTTTTGAAAGAATTGATCACCATATCTTTCCAAATGTTGAACGGACATCCTACCAATTCATCTAAATCCTTATGTAAATTAAGGTGCACAAATATGTGACGCAGAGTTTTGCCCTCCGCTCTCTCAGTGTTAAGAGAACTAGCTGATAGTTTGAGAACTTTTGAGCCTGGCCTTGAATCTGAAAGCTCTCTTAGTAGTGAGATACTGGTATCATACGTTAATATTGCCTTACTACTATCTTAGAAAGCTTTGAATGTCTAGGCCCATGTTTTTATTTTTTTGGGCCTGAAATTTAGTTACATTTGATGATGATTTCTAAACGTTGTGTTTCTATACAGGAACAAGATGATAATCATGAGTCAAGTGAGCAAGGAGACAATAGCCAGGGTGTGTATCTACTGTCTTGTGTTTGTTTATAAGTAAAAGAAAGTGCTGTTTACTTACAAGTGATCTTACCAAATCAAACACAGAATATCTTCATAGAATTTCATCTTGTTTTATTCTTTTGGAAATCTATGTAAGATCTCAAAAATGTGTGTTTTCTGTCGCAGAGTTCCAACACACTGGAGTTCAGTACAGTGAAGATCCACCGCAGTCACTACTCGTACCTGTATCTACTCTCACCTCTCAGGTAAGATCCACCGGAGTCACTACTCGTACCTGTATCTACTCTCACCTCTCAGGTAAGATCCACCGGAGTCACTACTCGTACCTGTATTTACTCTCACCTCTCAGGTAAGGTCCACCGCAGTCACTACTCGTACCTGTATCTACTCTCACCTCTCAGGTAAGATCCACCGCAGTCACTACTCGTACCTGTATCTACTCTCACCTCTCAGGTAAGATCCACCGGAGTCACTACTCGTACCTGTATTTACTCTCGTCTCTCAGGTAAGGTCCACCGCAGTCACTACTCGTACCTGTATCTACTCTCACCTCTCAGGTAAGATCCACCGCAGTCACTACTCGTACCTGTATCTACTCTCACCTCTCAAGTAAGATCCACCGCAGTCACTACTCGGACCTGTATCTACTCTCACCTCTCAGGTAAGATCCACCGCAGTCACTACTCGTACCTGTATCTACTCTCACTTCTCAGGTAAGGTCCACCGCAGTCACTACTCGTACCTGTATCTACTCTCGCCTCTCAGGTAAGGTCCACCGGAGTCACTACTCGGACCTGTATCTACTCTCACCTCTCAGGTAAGGTCCACCGCAGTCACTACTCGTACCTGTATCTACTCTCACTTCTCAGGTAAGGTCCACCGCAGTCACTACTCGTACCTGTATCTACTCTCACCTCTCAGGTAAGATCCACCGCAGTCATTACTCGTACCTGTATCTACTCTCACTTCTCAGGTAAGGTCCACCGCAGTCACTACTCGTACCTGTATCTACTCTCACTTCTCAGGTAAATTGTCTTTCTGATCTTTTGTAAGGCAAAAACATTATTTACTTGTTATATAAAATCTCCTACTGTGGTTTTTTTTTTACAAATATTGGGGGAATGCTTCTCAGAAACACTTATGTTGCCAAATGAAGTAAAAAGTGAAAAATTGTTGTATTGTTTTTCTGTTATGTGCCTCTTGTAATATCAACAATATATAGAAACAAATCAATTAACATGGCTAGGGCCCTCATTCTCGAAAAGTTTTTAGGTCTACAAACTTCTTAAGCCCATTCTTAGCACATGAGCTATGATCAAGTTAAGAACATTTCGAGAATAAGGCCCCAGGACTGGACAATGGGTCAATGGTAAACTCACCAGCAAACATAACTAACATTAGATTCTATCTTATCTACCTTTTGCTTGACACAGAGTCTAGTCTACAACATTACTATCATGATTATATTTCCTCCAATACACAGATCTGTTACGATAGAAAAATGCAGGAACACAACGGTAGTGCTGGGTCCTGTGGAAACATCTGTCCATCTGAGTCACTGTGAGAATGTGACCGTCATCGCTTGCTGCAGGAATATCATGGTCAGGTAGGCAGTCATTGACCCTATTCACCCTTTATTGTACCAACAAGGGTGGGTGAACCCATCGGTATACAAAATAAATACACACAAAAAAATTCAGAAGTTGTCCAAGAACAAACATGATGTGTTGTGAATGGAATAACAATGATGTTATGTTCCTTTTTTGGCTTAAAAAAGATTCCACCTTTTTTGGAAAGAAATGTTTACATCGTAAAGAAGATGCTTGACCTAGTGTTGCACAGTGTCGTTAGAATTCTCTGAAAGTCAACATCATTGGATTAATCAAAAGAAAAGGGAAATACACCATGAGACATTTTCATAGTTTTTCCTCAGCTGAGCCACTTTGTTGTATTTCCTTGTTTCGATGAATGCATCTCTGTTTGACAGGGGGCGGGATAGCGCAGTGGTTAGCGCGTTCGACTTCGGAACAAGAGGTCCGAGGTTCGAATCCCCCCATGGCACGGCAACTTCGTCTGCAGTAGAGAACTGTTCTACACACAGTAAGGTTTGGGTGCAATGCTACACTGAATTTAAGCGTAGTACCACCCATGGTTCGCTAGTTTCAGCCGATGCTCGCAGGTTTCACCGCAATGCATAACCACATGGCGTTACGGGCTTTCTCCCTGCCATAATACTAGCAGCCGCGATATAAGTGAAATACTCTTGAAAGCAGCGTAAAACCCAAACTCACCTCACCTCTGTTTGACAGCGGCTGTACACTGTGTACTCTCCACCTCCTGACACCAAATCGACCGGTTCTACTGAGCGGTAACGACACCATCCTGCTCGCCCCCTACCACACGTACTACCCCAAACTGGATGAGCACATGGCGCGGGTCGGGATATCAGAGTCTCTCAACATGTGGGACCAGCCCTTGTGTGTCGGTCAGTAGTCTTATTTGGAGAGAAGTAGTCTTTGTGAATAAAATATGTTTCTTCAGTTTTGCACGATCACAACAAAGAAACATGACCAACGAGAATAAAAGGATTGTGGCATTGCTCAGTACTAGTGTTACACACCTCTGTCATGTTATTGTATTCATTCTAAATCACTAAAATTTCTCTATATTGTTTTTAATGTCTTCCAACTGTTTTCCCCTGGTACAAGATGTTGGTTTCCTTCATATAGCAATACAGGACCTTTGTTCCATACAGTTTGGGTTTAGAACAGAAGCAATAATTCATCAAATCTCCACAAACCATCTCTTGAAATAATATATATTAAATGAATGGAATGATACCAAATATTTATACATATAAATGCAAAATAATGAAATAAAACACATGGACTATTTACATTAATAGACGCATTAAACTGAAAGTACACTTAGATTCTTTGAGAAAAATAGCATGTTTGACTAATGAGGTTGTAAATCGTTTTAGCTCTAGTGCGATCAGATCTGATCTGACTGATATATTTGTATATTTATCTACATATATGTACAGCTGTATGTATACATACATATATGTGTATGTTCTCAGGCCCTGACCACCGAGATGACACCCCCATCTGGGAGCTGATGTCTGTACACGAGTTCTACACATTCACCGTCCCCTTCGAGATGGAGGGACCCACCAATGTAAGCACTCCCTCATCACACCCTTGTAACACATCCTGCTCTGTCGCGGTATTTGTATCTTCTTCACTTCCTTCATTGTCTTTGCAGATTGTGTCTTTTTGCGCTAAACCCTCACCGCTATATATAGCATGTATTTCTAATAATCGTCTTGTACGTCGCCGCTAATGGCTGCAATACTCACTCACTCACTCACTCGTCTTGTACACTGCTCAAGTGGGTGGTTTCTGTGCAAATAAATTATCTTGTCTTGTCTTGTATTTTGTCAGCCAATGCAATGCCGTGATTTGAAATTGGCGTCGCTCGTCGGTCTTCTCATACAGGCATTGCCAATATTGCCCATATGTAATTGACTGATTATTTATAGGGAAAGTCAAGGAAAAATATGTAAAAACAATCAGGGAATGGAGGGAGCACTGCGGATACAAAAACCCAGATGAAGCAGATCATAACCATTTTATAACTGTATCTGTTGACCATGACAAAATTAAACATTCCACAATGGCATCATGATAGATATATACCATGATATGCTTTCCCTCATAGGAAATATTGATAATACATGTATCAACACTCTACTTTCACAGTCAATCCCAGGCGGCCTGCCGAGTCGCTACTCGAAGGCGGTGACCCAGCGACACAAGGAGATTGACCGGTGGCAGAAGATGGTGAAGGACGCAGGGCTCACTCGTGATCAGCGCAAAGAGTTTCAGAGTCTTGTTGAGATGAGATTTCATGTAAGTTACTACAGCATTCGTTGTAGATATTCAGATTGACAAAAAGTGTATATATCCTGGGAAAGTAAAATTATTCCGCGCAGTGCGTTTACCGTAAAGCGGGGGGTGTAGTATTCATCAGCCAATTAACATACGTGGGAGATGTAGTATTCATCAGCTTACTGACATACGTACAAAATTAAATATCTCAAGATAATCAATCACTGGATTCGCATCATATCTATCGATCACCAATGTTTTTCAAGGGAAGTTTCAGGGCCCAGTCGATTTTGTTGACCGTGAGAAACTTTTGAATTGTTAAATTACAACAGTAACAATTGTTCAACAATCCTTTGTGATAGACTGTGGTTTGTGTACAATATTGTTTTTCTTAGTGGAAAAGTTCCCTAGATAAGTATTGGCTTCATACATACTTCATGCAGTTAGATAGTGAAGAGTTTCAGAGTCTTGTTGAGACGAGATTTCATGTAAGTTACTACAGCATTCGTTGTAGATGTTCAGATTGACAAAAAGTGTATATATCCTGGCAAAATTGAATTTTTTCGTGTCGTGCGTCAAGTGGAGGTTGTGATATTCATCAGCCAATTTACATACGTACAAAATTAAATATCTCAATAAAACAATGTTATATTTGGAATCACACTATCTGCAATAGTACAAATTCTTGTACTCGGTGACCTTGTACATAAGCTGTCATTGCGAGTTTGAATCATGAAATGGAATGTTGAGTGTCTATTACAGATAGTGTGATCCCAAATGTGTCATATGTACTAAATTTATAATTATCTTTAGTCAAAGCTAAATTTGACAGATTTCATTCCAACATATGAACCAGCCAGTACAGAAATGTGGCCGCTTTTAATACAACTGAGATCTGACATGTTAAACAAATGAAATGTTCCTCGGATTATCCCCTTGACTAAGAAGCAATACAATAATATATTCCCATAAGTCAGCCACACTGTGACAGTGTTCAAGTTAACAATACGCAACTAAGCTACGTAACTAATCGGAAGTGATGGCTTTACTTGTATCGCATACCATGTAAGCCATGTCACTTTAAAGGGGCAGTAGCACGTTTTTTCGCTCGAATAAGTGGATGAAATGTTTTTGAAAAATAAGGTCACCAATAGTAAAACAGCCTTCTCTGTTCGGAAAATCAAGTTAAAAAATGAGTTAACGTTGTTTTGTAAACCCGTTGGAATCGTTTTTTGTAATTCGAAATAATAAATTGTGTTCACAATAAAATGGCTCCCATGCAAATTTTGCTTTATACGCAACTTCGTTATTACGGATAATTGGTTTGTGTAATAAGATGTTTTACCCTCTAAATTTAATTTAAATGACATAAACTATCAATTTAAATGGGAAATTTGAAAAATAAATTTTGCAAAAAACGTGCTACTGCCCCTTTAACATGTGATGTGAGACATGAATGGTCGTGTTTTGATAAAGTCTAACAGTGTGTGGGTTTTGAATCAGAATATTCCTCAGGAAAAAGTAAAAATTTAATTTATTAAGCATAACAATAATAATTATAGCTATTTCCATCTTTTTCTAACAGGTGTGGCTGTCCGAAACTGGACACAAGAAAGAGCTGGACAGCCTGGTCCTACCTCTCCAGTCTTCCTCCAAGAGATGAGACTGGACATCGACAGAACTGGACACCATCCCGAGAGGACAATTTTCATTGGATTGCAGAGTATGACTGGTCCAGATATGTTTACCTTCAACATCTGTCAAATGTTTTCTCTAACCGATGTACTTTCAATTCCAACATGGTATGAGCCAACTTCCAAACGCAAGGCATAACTCTTGCCAGTCTGCATTACTCACTGATTTAAGCCTTGCAGTATTTCCCTCGCTTTGCTGTGCCTAGATAGTGAATCACTGCACCAGAAATGCATAAGCACAGATTTTTTAAGGAAATACTGCAAGGCCTAAATCAGCCAGTACTGGAGACTGGCAAGAGTTATGCCTTGCATTGGGAAGTTGTGTATGAGCAAGGATGATGGACATGTCAACTGTTTCTGCTGGTTTGAAAGAAAATTTATTTTGGGGGCTAAACCAACTGTTACTTGTTCTTTCTCTATGCCTTAAGCTTTTCTGACATTCCGGAATAACAATGAAAATGCTCATATTGTCAGCTTTCGCCCTCGTTTTGCCTGCCAACTTCTAACCAATTGAAGATTGATTTCATAAAAAGAGACTCTTCAATTATTGTAGTTGTCCTACATTAATGTCAACTTCCAAACGCAAGGCATAACTCTTGCCAGTCTGCATTACTTGCTGATTTAAGCCTTGCGGTATTTTCCTCACTTTGTTGTTTTGAGATAGTGAATCACTGCACCAGAAATGCATAGCGGGCTTTGATTTCTAAACACAGATTTTTAAAGGAAATACTGTAAGGCCTAAATCAGCCAGTAATGGAGACTGGCAAGAGTTAAGCCTTGCATTTGGAAGTTGCATTAATGTCTGATCCCAAGTGTTTCGTAATATGTCTTCTGTTTTATATCATGGTTGTCAGTTGTGATATTTTGAATCAATTGATTCATTATTAGGTTTTCATACCTGTAACCTAATACACAAATTGTATACTTTTATATTTATCTTAATATACATGTACATTTCATCCGTCCATAATTTTGAAAGGAGAAAGTTGTCATTCATTAGTCATATGTGTAACTGTGAATAAAGACCTGACTATTCTAAAACAACAATAGTTTGTTCTTTGTAAACAAAAGCAAAATGACATTTTATTTTCAAATTTGCATTTTATTTTGTCATATATACAAGTGTGGAGCTTTTGATTATTGCATTAACAAAGTGTTAACATATAACGTTTCAAATGATTACTACTGCCCTACAAACTTAAGAAAAACCAAAAATGATAATTATCCTGGTTACTGGGCCTCTATATTCATGAGGTTATCATTTTAGAATCTTTCTTAAGTGTGTGTCACAGTACATCATGTCAATTTGTTATGAAGATCTTTCCAGTGCCCTACAGACAGCTGGGTTGTATACTCCCCATGAAGTTGAGAAGATATTCCTTAGATAGTCTATTGGCAAGTATATGATATCTAATTGCATTTGAATAACACATAGTGAAAAATATTTTATGTTTGTAATTATCATAATACAGTAGCATAATATAGGTGTACTCAAAACTTATAATTAAGCTGTATAGGTAACCATCTACTCAAGTTGACATAACTGCTCTAGCGTCTCCCTTGCTCTTATTTAAAGCCCTTTGATGGCTTGATTGCTGACCTTTTTCAGTTACCTCCCTTTCTAAAAATATTAATTAAAAAAATGTACTTTCATTTTGATGCATAATGGAATTATATGACTGTCATAGTAGTAAAATGTTCTTTATTGTTGTTTTGTAAAGCTTTTGACTACAGGATTTTGAGATAGTTCACATTATATTATAAAGTCATCTAGATAGAAGAGCAAGGCAGAGACGGGGCCAGTTATCTAGACCTGCACAAGACGATGAACATCCTATAATGCACAATACATAGAGATTATTACCGAAGCAAGTGCGTCCTGACTTTACAAAACAAGTGTGAATCTATATATTACATGAGAATTACAATGTTTTGTTAAACACTTTTGAGCTTAGTAACTTCTTTGTTACTCATTTTATTCATGAAATTTTCAGCAGTTAAGAGACGATAAGCAGGGATGTCATGTTGAATTTTCCGAGGTATATAAGTTGCAAAAAAGTACAGTTATCGGGATACGAACTCACATTGTTTGGAGGTTTCCTCGTAAAACCGTCTGATACAGCCTGTAGGCTCGCATGTACTGATGTAATTCAGTTAACAAATCACAAGACCTCCAACAAAAACATTCGGTGCGAGAAGCTAGGGGCAGATAACTCCAAACATCTATCCTTTCGTCTGTGCCTAATTCTTTCAAAACGGCGACTGTTTAAAAACTTTGGTGTGATTGGTCAGCTATTTGATTGGGCTTTGTCAGGGGTATTCTCAGACCTTGTGGTGAGGAATCTATAGAACCAGTTTGTATCCCGATATGAACTATTTTGCAGATTTAAGTCCTCGGAACAGGGTTGATTTTAATCAGACTGACATGTGTACAAATGAAAAATATTAGTACATTTATGTTTCACTGTATGGGAATAAATATCAGTATTCTGCTTTAGAACAAACATTAACTTGATCAACAATTCAAAATGATATGAAATACTTTTCATAAATAATGGTTAACATACCAAGATACTATAGTTCAACTTGGTAACAATTAATCAAATACTGGAATGAATGGAATAAATAGTTTGAAGAAAAAGAACTCAAATACTCTGCAGGCGACCAGTCCAACTCTTTGGGTCATCTCTGAAAATAAAGAAAGAAAATGACAGTGAAGAATTGAGAAGAGAGATGAATGCAGGGAAAGAAAATAATATTTTATTTTCTTACAAAAATGTCTGAAATATGCTAATTAGTTAGATGGTTTGATGTTTCTTGCTTTAATTTTTTATTTCAATCATTAGGACAGTTGTCAACTTGTAATTTATGAAATAGCTTCTGACATAAAAAAATGTTGTTATAATAATGACGGGTTTATTCAGGGTTATTACCAAAATATCAAATTAGTTGTAAAACAGCTCACTTTGACTATTGTTGATAGTAATTGGAACAGTTTGATATCAGTTTATTCTTTTAAAAAATGTAATCTTACTTGATTTCTGCCTTAGTTATAACGCCTCCGTTAGCCATCAGCTGAGCTGCTTGGGATACTATAGGGTCAAAGGCCAAACTGGCTACAGCAACCACGGTCTCTCCTCTGCAACAAGACACACATTGTGTCATTAGTTATATTAACATTATGCACTCCGTCAAACAGTGCTTCGGCTTCGGATCAAGAGGTCCTGGGTTCGAATCCCACCAGGGGCACGGCAACTTGTCTGGTGGAGAACTGTTCTACATGGAGCAAGGTTTGGGTGCAATGCTACCCTTAAAGGGAAAATTTCTTTCATTCACTACCTCTAAACTTATACGCATTTCCTTGTTTGTTTACAAACATATAACAACAATCAATGGGGGCACTTGATTTGCACTATCCCGGGCATAGCCCGCTATAGCCCGGTCACCGGGCTATCCGGGTGATCCGAGCAGACGAACCAAATCAAGTTGATTCGGGTTATTGTTATGGCAACCTTCAGAGCAAACTTAGTTGCCCTGCAACTAATAATCGAACTTTTCTTAAGTGTTTGGGACAATGACAACGATATCTCGACAACAATGAACAATATTACTTCAGCTAGAAAAGTTTGCTACATTAGTCTTTCCCTTCAGTACGCTTATAAATAATTGTATTGTAAATGTTTAGATGGAAAGATATCCGATATTTTCCAATTTGCAAAAACGAGTTTGGTCCGTATGCCGCCATTATCGCCCACGATAGCCTGCTCATTTGAAACCGGGTCAACCGGGCTACCCCGGCGGGCGATATTGAACACCCGCCCGCCTGAATCAAGTGCGTCGCCGCTTCACAACCGGGTTGCGGGCGACCCGGGCGATAGCCCGGCTGGCAAATCAAATCCCCCCAATACCTTGATCAAGTCTAGAAATAGACATGTCAAACTTTTGAGTCGCAGCAGTCGCACGAGCTAGCACGTGCAAAGACAAACTCACGCCCACAATCCCTCAGCCTAAGAGATCACTTTTCCTTGTTGTTCGCAACCTGTCAAGACGTTGCTGTTTTGTCTGAGAAAAGTTTCTTACCTTTTTGCTACGAAACCTCCCAAGTGTTTCTGTATCCTGATATTGTGAAATTTATCCATATAATTTTCTCTTTATGTTTGTAATCCTATTTACTCATGTATTTCGCCTTTTATTCTCGAACATGCTTGTTCCAAAATGGCGACTTGCTTCCACATGTTTTGAACACGTCACGGAAATTTATCTTTTAATTTTTTCGTGTTTGCTTTTTTATTCTTATATACCTTATAATACTTATTTAGCCCTTTCATGCTTAGCTAAATATGTTTTTGGTATTTTAATTGCCTCGATTTATTTCCGTCGGTATTCAGGTTCGGTAAGCCCCGTCTGCTTGTCGACTCAATTATCGATTTTTTTGCTATGGGCGTTGACTGCTTCGTTTTCCACGTCTACAGTGGTTCATTTTATGACGCTTCAATTTTCACATAATGTGTTGTGTTTATATATATTCTGTTTATATATAACTAATTCTTTTTCCCCTTTTTTATGTGGAATTCTATGTACGGGAATTTCACATTAGTCTACAATTATATTTCTATATATTTATATATTTATATATTTATATATATATTTATATATATTAATTCATCACTTCTTTTATATATATTTTTTGATATATATAACCAACTCTGTTTTTCCCCCTTTGTTTATGTGAATTTCTATGTACGGGAATTTCACATTATACACATTTATATATTCATATATATAATTTATCACGTCCTCTATATTTATTTATTGGACAGTGTGTTGATATTTTCTGTGTGTTAATGATGTTTCCTTAACTGTTCACAGTATCATGAATAACTCCAAGAAGTGTGTGGGCTGCAGCAAGTTTATGTCGGTGCTGGACCCTCATCTCTACTGCCCACGCTGTTACGGTGTGAACTGCTCCTTTGACCGGACTTGTGAGTTTTGTGACAGTCTGGACGAGCCAGCCTTCATCGCCTCCCGCAAGAGAAGCCTTGCTAAGGTCTTGTCCAAGTCATCTACCGTCTCTGTTCCCTCTGGTCAGGGCGAC
Organism: Gibbula magus; assembly: GCA_936450465.1. Lineage (NCBI taxonomy): Eukaryota > Metazoa > Mollusca > Gastropoda > Trochida > Trochidae > Gibbula > Gibbula magus. Next base: position 39,211,407 of record OW388295.1, read on the forward strand.
CTGGCAGCGGACCTGGCGGAATTCCGGAGGATGGCGGCGACCATGATGCCCCTGATGACCAAACTTATGGGCCTCACAGACGACGCTGAGGGTTCTGAGGGTCAAAGGCTTCCCCAATCGCCAGGGCGAGACTCAGTCTCCCACATAACTGGTCGGCGGGGGGGGGTGAAGAGAAGCATGAAGAGGACGTTATCTCCATCGACGCCCCTTCAGCCATCGATTCGGGCCTCCCCACTGCGTCTTCCAGGGACCCTAGACTCTTGAAGAAGGCCAAGGCCAAGGGCAAGCTCCCCAGATCTGCTACGATCCCGCGACAGGACCAGGCAGACATCGGCACAGCCGCTACAAGGACCCGTAAGACCAAGAAGACGGACAGTGCGGTTCCTCCCAACGGTTCCTCTCCATCCACGCCGGCACCCAACAGCAGTATTGTACAGTACTCCGGCTCCGTGTACAGTACTTCCGTGCGGACCGGCGGTCCGCACGGAAGGACCAGCAGGATGTGGACCCACAGGTTTCCATGGAAGTGCAGGACGCATCGGACCCGCACGGATCCAGCGAGCACCAACGTTGCGGTGATCCCCAGCGCACCGTGGATCCCCAACGGGACGTCCACCGCAAGCAGGTCAACCACACTCCATCGGACAGCCAGCGCTCGGTGCTCCGTCAGCAGTCCAAAAGGAAGTCAACAGATCCTCCGGAGATCTCCTTCTACGGGTCTCAACCAGAGCATCCACAAAAGAAATCGAAGAAAGTGGTCTCAGAGGAATCTTCCTTTCCGACGTTAGGCTGGTATGACAAGATCGACGAGGTGTACCGCCACTTTCCGGACCTCGTACGGCCTCCAGCGCCATCACAGCCTATTCACAATGACATCAGCAGGGGGGTACCCAAGGTGAAGGCCTCTCCAGCGAATTCTCTTCCACCTCCAGACGCTTCAGCTCAGCTAGCGGCTCAACTCTCGGACAGGGTCGGTTCTCTGGCCTTTGATAAACAGCCAGCCTGGAGCTCCTTTTACAGGTCTTTTCCCTACAAGACCCATAATGCGAAGTTTGCCAGTACGGAGGAGACCCTGTTGGACGACAACTTCAGATATCTCATGGGCAAGGGCACACCCTCGGACCAGATTAATGTGCACGATTCCCGCCTGAGGGAAGTGGAGACGTCGGTCAATAAAGCAATGCAGACCTCCTCTTACATTCATTGGTTCGCCGCCACCGCAGCCAGACAGTTCCCTATCATCCCGGATTCGGCGGATCCCACTGGCTCCACCTCAGTCCCGTATTCATCTCTGGCCACCGCGTTCGCCTTCTTCGACTCCCTAGGAGATGCAGTTCTCGACCTGGACAGACACCTGCTATGGATCCAGTCTCAGCTCTCTCTCCTTCGCCGGTCTGCTTACGTGAAGCAGCTACCCCAGAATACAGATCCTAAGATTAAGGAGATGCTGTACCAGGCTCCTCTGTTCGGAGGCACTCTCTTCGGAGACTCAGTGACCAAGGCCTTAGAACGCAAGGACAAGGAGATGGAAAGAAAAAAGAATGAAGATATCCACAACCTTGTCTTGTCTGCTTCTCCAAGGAACAAGCCGTCCACTCCATCCAGGAAACAAGGCTACCAAAAGAACCAGGCACCCTCTACGCCCAAGAGGAACTCTGACAAGTTCCCTCTCTACGAGAAGTTCTCGACTCCCAACAAGAGTGGTGGACGAGGCCAAGGCAGAGGCCAGCAGCGGGTTTGACCACCCAACACCCGTTCCCTTCCAGTCATCAACCCTTGCCCGCCCCCCGACCTTCCCTTTGAATGTAGTTCCTGGTCAGGTCGGAGGTCGTCTTCAACAATTTGCCATCAATTGGCCAATTGTTTCAGACGACCCCTGGATCCTGTCCGTAGTCTCCCAGGGCTACCGGCTGATTTTCGATTCTCTTCCTCCGACGACTTTCATCCCGGAGGGGCCCCGTTTTCATCTTTCTGGTCGTCCTTTGGTGGCAGCAGAGGACGCAATTCAGAAGCTTTTGCTGAAGGAGGCAGTTATAGAACTGGATCCGGCCACGGTTTCCCGCGGGTTCTATTCTCCAGTTTTTCTGGTTCCCAAGAAGGATACGGACGAATTGCGGATGATCATAGATCTGAAGATTCTGAACCGGAACTTCCTTCAGAGACCTCCGCACTTCAGGATGGAGTCGATACCGGCGCTGAAACTGGCTCTGGCTTGCGGAGGGCTCAGAGCTTCTACCTCTGCCCTCTATGATTGCAGATACAGCAAATTTTCCGAGTGGAAGCAACAATTCCAGCCTGATGCTGCTATCTCCATTCCGCTCGCCGCTGAGTTCTTGCTCTTTCTAAGGAAAGAGAAGAAGTTGAAGGCTGGGACGATCGATGGCTACAAGTCAGCTTTGACATCTGCCTTGGCCTTACAAGGAGTCGACTTGGCCAGAGACCAGACCATTCATCGCTTGGCTAGATCGTTCCAGTTAGAGGATCTGAAATCTCCCAAGTTTCAGCTCAAGTGGAATTTGTCGGTGGTCCTTTCAGCTCTACTCGCAGATCCGTTTGAGCCTATTAAAGACGTTTCCCTGCAGTTCTTATCCTGGAAGACAGCTTTCCGCAAGCAGGGTTTCGGAGTTACATGCTTTGGACTATTCCACCATGACGCATTCTAAGAACTGGCAGTCTGTTTCCCTAACGACCCTTCCCGGTTTCGTAGCCAAAAACCAGAAGTCCATTGCTGGACCTTTGGGAAGAAGATGCTTCTCTGTTCCGGCTCTGTCCGCTGCCATTTCAGACAGCATGGAAGAGGATCTTCTTCTCTGTCCAGTTCGAGCCCTGAAGGAGTACGTGAACAGAACCAAGTCCTTTAGAAGGGGTAGGCATAGATTGTTCCTTCCATGTCTCCCTACTTCGGACAAGGACATTACCAAGAATACTGTTTCAGCTTGGCTGAAAAAGACGATTAAGGCAGCCTACCATAAATCTGCGTCCTCTCCGCCGATTTATGGTAGGGTGTCTTCACATGAGATTAGAGCCTGGGCTACGTCAGCCCCCCTCTGGCACTCTGCCTCGGTTGAGGACGTCATCTCCGCTGGGTATTGGGCCTCCTCGACTACCTTCTCAACATTCTACCTCAGGGATGTCCAATCAGATCTCCAGGGCCTCCACCAACTGGGACCGTTCGTCGCAGCCGGTGCAGTCCAGACATCCAAACAGTAGCACAGGTAATTACAACTCTTATTTGAAGAGGTTGTAAGGACGGAGTTCCTCCTTCTCGCTGAGAAATCTTATGTTGGCATCAGCAGTTAACGGTTGTAAATCCACGACTGTCCAGGTCAGCCTACCATTACTTGGTTTAGCAGGAACTTCGTTCTTGTGACCTCGGTTTTTGGTAAACGGCATGATCTCTTTTGAGTCACAGCATCGCTAGCTGATCTTCTACCCTCCGCCGATCTGTGGGAATCTGCGTATAAGTTTAGAGGTAGTGAATGAAAGAAATTTAACAAAATTACAAGTATTTTGTATATTTTTGAATGATACCTACCTCTAAACTTATAGTTTGTAACCCGCCCGGACCTCCCCACGGAACGGATACCAGCTTTTTCGGGTTGCATTCTTCAAGGAAAGTGATCTCTTAGGCTGAGGGATTGTGGGCGTGAGTTTGTCTTTGCACGTGCTAGCTCGTGCGACTGCTGCGACTCAAAAGTTTGACATGTCTATTTCTAGACTTGATCAAGGTATTGATTGTTGTTATATGTTTGTAAACAAACAAGGAAATGCGTATAAGTTTAGAGGTAGGTATCATTCAAAAATATACAAAATACTTGTAATTTTGTTAAGTTCTATCACTGTTTTATCGGTAGCATCCGCCATCTTGGTTTATTGGCATTTCGTGAAATGAAAACACGCTATATTTAACCCAATTTTATATTTTTGTACTAAAAAAACATGTACACTGATAGAATATTCACATAGTAACACATAAAACTAACAAACAAAATGCTTTTCGGCCGTAGCAAAATTTCCCCCACTCGCAGCGTCGATGAATGGCTTCAATTCTCACTGTTTTTATTTTTCAACAAATGTGCTCTTGTCATTACCAAGTTGTGAACTATAAAGTCATCAAAGTATTAACTTCATTAATATATTTCAATTTGACTGTGTTTAAACCATGTATTAACAGCATAAATGTGTAAACGGGAATATCCTCTCGAATTTCCTTTCCACAAAAAATACCCCGATAGAACCCTTCTTTTAAAGCACCGTTAACCCCCAAATCACCTCACCCCAGTCAAACAATCAGGTCCTGTGTCTCACAGCTACGAATGAAAACAAGCGTATTGTCATTTATCAGACAACAGGTCCCATCACTTTCAGCTACAAAACATCAGCTTCCAACAATCTCATGGTCAACACATCAAACAAACAACTCCAGAGGTTGCAACATATTCAAAACACAGATGCCCAGATTGTGATGCAGTGCAAGAAAACATCCCACAGTACCCGGACTCTGATCATGCTCCCCTATTTTGACTACGGGTTCAATCGTCGTTTACTTGGCACCCTCTGGATCCGCCAATGAATTCAATCTAGAAGATCTGAAATCAATCCCTTGTTCAGCCCTAAAAATAACTGTCTAAGTTGACCCCATTCTCACTATATTGTAAAATATATACTTACTTTGTGTAAAACGCAGCAAACTTAGGTGCTGAAAGATCTCCGTGGACAATAACATCATCGTAGCCTGGACCGTAACCTGGAGGGACGACACAGACATTTGTAACATATAGTAGCAGTTGTTTTCACATGATTTAAAGGGGCAGTAGCACATTTTTTCAGTCAAATAAGTTGATGAAATATATTTGAGAAATATAATGTCACCAATAGTAAAAACACCCTTCTCTCTTCGGAAAATCAAGTTAAAAAATGAGTGTACATGGTTCCGTAAAGCCATGGGAATAGTTTTTGTCATTCAATATAATAAAATGTGTTCACAATAAAATGGCCGCCATGCAATGTTTGCTTCATACACAACACCGTTATTACAACTACGGATAATTGGTTTGTGTAATAGGATGTAATATGATGTTTTATCCTCCTAAGTAAACATATTAATGACGTAAACTATCATTATAAATGGGAAATTTAAAAAAATAAAATTTAAAAAAAACGTGCTACTGCCCCTTTTACATTTTGGTGATCCCCAATCAGGGGGGAAACAGTACACTTGATCTTCGGTTCGATATGTATTGCAGTACAGAACTCTCAGTTTGGTATTTTTTTGATTCGTTTCGGATCTAAAACCGCAACAAACTCTAGCCTCAACAAAACACATAATTACTTCAAAATAAAGTCTAACATAAGAATGGAAAAACTGAGTATGGAATGCGGTACAAACTGAAAATCTACTTTGATTCACGTTGCACCAAACTGAAAGCAAATACCACAAAAAAACTCTCTACACTTTATGTTTCAGTTGCATATTTTCCTTTTCTTTTAAAAATCAAATGATAATTAATCATATTTGACATCACTATGAACATTGATATATAGAGCCATGGTGATTCCCAATCTAATCCAACTTCTCCACATTTAAGTTTCAGTTGTGATCGTTCCCTTTCTTTTCCAAATAAAAACATCTCTTGTATTTAAAGTGGCAGTAGCATGTTTTTTGCAAATTTTATTTTTTTAAATTTCCCATTTATAATGATAGTTTATGCCATTTATATTTACTTTAGAGGGTAAAACATCTTATTACACAAAATAATTATCTGAAGTGGAAATAACAGAGTTGTGTTGAAAGCAAAACTTGCATGTCAGCCATTTTATTGTGAACACATTTTATTATTATCGAATGACAAAAACGATTCCCATGGCTTTACGTAACCATGTACACTCATTTTTAACTTGATTTTCCAAAGAGAAAAAGGTGTTTTACTATTGGTGACATTATTTTTCAAATACATTTCATCAACTTATTTCAGCGAAAAAATGTGCTACTGCCCCTTTAACATCAATAATAACAATGACATTGACTCTATATTGTTATATTATAGAGGCAAGAAGTTCCGAGAGTGAGAGACTGACCGGTGTAGCGGATACTCTTGCCATACTGGACAGTCCAGAAGTAGGGGACACTGGTCAGTTCTGTTTTCTTTCCTGCCATGTTCATACCTGCTACCCTACCTGTAATTAACAAAAATAAATATATCACAGATATAGAGAATCTCACCCAAGTGTCTTTCAAGTTACAAATATCCGAGGCTTTCAATGATATATTTACTGTTACCTTATTATAGAAGCACAAGGATAAGAGTTTATTATTTATTTATCATCCGAAATAATTCTTCATAACTTTTCAATGACATCAGATAATTTTATGAGGTCAAACTTGGACGGATGTTGTATTAATGGAGTTTTGGTAGTCCTACCGTGTTGGTGCGCCATCTGCCAGTGCTGAACGTTACTCTGTTTGTTGTCCGCGGTGAACAGAGGGAACTCAACAATGTCGCCGGCAGCGTACACATCTGAGATGTTCGTCTCCAGACTCTGAAATACATATAGATACATACAGATGCATACAGTTACATACAGATAAATACAGATACATAGTTACATACAGATACATACAGTTACAGTTACATACAGATATATACAGTTACATACATATACATACAGTTGCATACAGATACATACAGATACATACAGATGCATACAGTTACATACAGATACATACAGATGCATACAGATGCATACAGATACAGTGCCTCTCATTATGTTACACAATGCTCCTATTATATATTATGTACCCATGTCAACTGAATCTTCAGAATTTGTGTTTTGGTAACACTGCTAGCAACCTTTCAATTAATTGAAGTATTAGCTTTGATTTAGACATAATATAACAACAAACAATTATAAATAAATCATAAGTAACAAACAAGTCACTCAATAATCATTAATAAGGTAGAAAAGCGACATGTATAAGGGAATCTGAATGCAAACACTGAAGGTTTTGCTAGTGATACTGCATCATTGTGACATCACAAACATTTTTTTTCGAATTCGTAGTTTCTCCGCTTCTATGACATCTTCTCGTTCAATACAAACGATCCAAATTCAGTATGATCTATTATAAAAAAGTTTACCTGCTACTCCAGAAACCAATGTGACCTTGATTAGGACAATCAACACTAACATTTTACCCTAACATTTTCATAGTTATTGCACACCCACATCTAGTAGGACAAAAATGATATTCATATCACACCATACCTTCTGGCGTCTTCCACACGCATCGGGCCATATATACACTTTTAGAAAATGCATACTGACCCTTGCGACATCTTGCAGGGATTTCTGAGACAGGGTCAGCGCCACCTACCGCCCAAAGAGAGTTACGTCCCCACTATTGCCCAATCAAATCGGTCATTACCATCGCAATCTATCCAAAAGTTGGTAATGCACTGACAGCTTTACAAATTGCTTATAATACTTTGGGATATTTTTATCTCGGATGTTAAGCTCATTTGCATAATATAAGTTTCAAAACGGAGTTCAACTTCAATGGGAAAATTAAACAAGAGAGCTATTACCAGATCTTGAATAAATTGTGGTTTGTTTCATTTACCCGCACGTTGTGATTTAGTTTTATCACTAATTAATCGAGCGTAATCAGCGTAGTGCAGGTAATTCAAATTAAAAGAAGAAACGTTCACCCAACATGTCTGTGCGGGATTTGTAGATTTGATTGGTCTACACCATTGCTCAATAGTCGTGTTACTTCCTGTCTCAGAAATCACTTCGAGTTGTCGCAAGGGTCAGTATGCATTTTCTAAAGTACATATATGGCCCAATGCGTGCGGAAGATGACCTTCTTGATTTAAAAAATGTGCAGTAATTCTGCAAAGGGTAGACTAAAGCTCTAACTTCACAGTTCATTAATTGTTGAAAATTATCAGTTGGACCAGTCGTTTATTATATTATTAATAATTATATTGATGAATTATTTAAAAAGTAACTGAATCTTGGGTTGTCATAGTGATGTATGTCAAATCTTAATCCAATTTTGTTCCACAACCATCTAAACCAAAATCAATAAATGATTTCTACGTTATTAATACATTGGTGAATTAAGATTTAAAAACCCACCTTATTTACAGTTACAAAACCTCTTGGTGTGGTGGTGACACCGGAATCTTTGAGGAAGTCGGTGGAGGGCACCACACCTAAAAACCAATCAGAATTGTTATCTGTAATATAATAGGCAGGCTTCAAGTATAATGCTGCTTTCACTTCAATCAGGAATGTCAAAAAATGTTTCAGGGAGAAAGGCTGCAACACCATTGAGAAATCATGCAGTGAAACCTGCAAGCATTTTCTGAAACTGCTATTGTTGGAACAGCTCTTATCAAACAGTTTGAATCATATTTGTCTACATGTAAATAATTGTTGAACTTTCTACGTACCGATTCCAAGAACACAGAGGTCTGCTTCAAGTTTGGTTCCATCGGACAAAATGGCTTCCACGACTTTACCATCTTTGCCGACAAACTCCTTGATGCTTCGCTCAAAGTAAAACTTCACACCTTTGTCTTCATGAAGCTGGAAGATTTATATTGTAATATTTGATTCATTTCACGTATTTGATTTGATCATGTAGCATTATTTTTTTTTATTCTGACATGATAATGAAGTCTACCAAAATGGTTTTAAGTAGATCAAAGCCGTTATTATGTACATTGTAATTGAATGATTATGTTTGAAAGTTGAGTTGAATAAATTTAAAAATCAAAGAAATATTATATTACATTGTAAAATAGAAACCAAATGTGAAATCTATATATTTAAAAAAAATAATATTGGACAGAATTTAAAGAGACAAGAAAAGACCCATAGCGACCAAAGGACGAGAGCAATATACAAGCAATGCAGGGAGAGTAAATGAACAAAGAAAGCAAGCAGAGGATAAAGATGATTAAAATTGCGAACGGGAAAGTAGCTAGAAAAAGAAAATGGAAGACAATGAATCTGTCAAGCCAAAACATATTTAATCTTGTCATGCATTAGCTTGTGATGATACTGTAACCCTAAATTGAGGCATGTACAGTGATTTTGAAGCCTAGAAATGTGAATAAGACAAATGTCCTCAGTGGGTGTCTGGCAATAGGCCATTTGCCTGAAGCTCTTCAAATACTAAAATCTAATGAAATTATTCTAAATTTATTAATTATATTTCAATGCTGCAACTTGTATCCAAGGTTTAGTCAACTTTTAAATTTTCACAGATTAATTACTCTTTGATAGGTGAAATAAATATTCATGATTCATTTAGCTAAAATGTAGAAATAACATTAAAATTATTGATCAGCCTCAATGTCGTAAGTCTAGAGAAGTTAATAGGTCATTTGAAAATGGAATAGGACAATGGCCTATGGCCTGCCACAATCTGAATCCCTGACGTAAATGTATTGGTATTCACGTTTGTTAGTTGTGAAAAATGAATATCATCACATTCATACAAAAATTAAGAGATTTGACTTTATCATTACTGTGTGTGGTTCTGGAGTAGAAGTCGAAAAAGTTAAAAGTTTATGAGCCACGGATAACACCCGAGGCCGACACCGGACGACGGTGATTCAGACTTTCAGCCCTGGGCCTGGTGTTCAAGAGAGGTTTCAAAGTAATCGCTCAATAAGCGATTACTTTTAAACCTCTCTTGAACGTGATTGCTCAATGTAGCGCTACGTAGCAAAGCGAGCGAATTTTGAGGTTTTTCACTGTGTCGTTCAGGAGAGAATAAGCGCTACTTGAGCGCTACATTGAGCAATCAATGAGCGATTATAAGCGCTCGCTGTTATGGACACGACCCAGATGTTCTAAAAAGCAATCAAACTAAACAAATTATCACTCATTAAATAAATATTCTACCTTTTGAAACACTGCTCCTATTCTTTTCCCGAACACATTCTCGAGGGGGGTAGCAGATCGGCCGATTACATGCACTGAGCTAGCTTTGCCACGCAAGAAGGACGCCACCTCCAAACCTAGTCATCGATAAAATTTTAACAATGTAGAATTAATTGCTTATTTTGATTTTTTTTAAAAATTTTGTACATGACAAAAGTTACACCATCCCCCTCCAATTCTAGTACATTTAGTTGTGTTTTAATCAGTTCCCACGTAATAAAATACTTTGAAACTTACAGGAATTGGAATGAATTTGGAAAGAAACATTTACATTTTAAACAAAGATTGAAGGTCCAAGGTGCTCTTCATTCCGACAAATTTAAGAAATTCCACTCAGGGTGAAATAAAAGCATCTGAATTCAACTGATCCACTGAAAATCCGTGAATGTTATTCCATATAATTTGTTTGATACTGACAAAGTTTTCCTGCGTTTGGTCTTGCTTCTCACATCTTTGACCAGTCACTAGCCTACCAGTACAGTATCAGTATTATCATGGATAGGGTCATCGAAGTCTGAATTGTTGCACTAGCGTAATGATAATAAATGACAGTTTGAGTTACACTTTGTAATGGCTGCTTACCGTATTCTCCCGGATATAATACCATACTCGAGCCTTAGACCACCCCTACTTTTCAGGGGTTGTACTGGTTGGGGTTATTCTCAGGTTATAGCCCACCCCCAACTTTGCCAGATGTTCCATGGTCTTACATTACATAAACCTATAATATATTTTAAGTTAAGTGTAAAAAAACCTACATAAAACCTATTCGGACTGTCTGACAGTTGGTATGAATTTTCATCTGTCTAAAAGCCCACCCCCATGTTTTTAAGATGTTTGTTTGCCTGGTCTTATACCCGAGATAATAGGGTAATAATATGACTATCATCTGAACAGATTTATCAAACAGTACCATCACATTTTCATTTATATAGGATACTAAATATGCTATTGTGTAATACAATTTTATGAAACAAGTAACTGGTTTAGCATCTAACAAGCAAAAGCAAGTTAGATATCAACATAATTCTCAGGTTTCATAAACATATTACAAGGGACAGAGCTTAGTATTTTATTCACACCTCACTGTCATAAATCAAAATTAACAAGTGTTTGCCACTAACATGGCAATGTCCCCCGCCGTTAACATTGAGTTTAGCAAGACACATCATTTGGTCAAGTGTCTTAGTCATCTTGAAAATAAAGTCAAGGTCACCAAAATCGACTGGTGTCTGCGTCATCCCCCAATGTAGACTGACATCAACTTTGACAACTTTGGGTGCTTGGGTTCATGAGATATCGCGTTAACAAGAGACAATAAAGTGGTCGACAAGAGTTTGAAAAGTGGTCAAAGCATTGTGGTGACCTTGAAAATAAGGTCAAGGTCACCAAAATCGACTGGTGTCTCCGTAAACCGCCAATATTGGCTGTCAGAAAATATTAAGACATTATATCTAACCGGTCATGAGATATCACGTTAACAAGAGACAATAAAGTGGTCGAAGTGTCGTGGTGATCTTGAAAATATGGTCAAGGCCACAAAAATCTACTGGTGTCTGCGTCATCCCCCAATATTGCCTGGCTCCAAATTTGAAGACTTTGGGTCCATCCAGTCATGATATATCGCGTTAACAAGAGTTCGAAAAGTGGTCAAAGTGTCGCGGTGACCTTGAAAATATGGTCAAGGTCACCAAAATCGACCGGTGTCTGCATCTTCCCCCAATGTCAGCAGACACCGAATTTGAAACCTCTTGATGCAATATTTCATGAGATAACGCGTTAACAAGAGTTTGAAAAGTGGTCAAAGTGTCGTGGTGACCTTGAAAATAAGGTCAAGGTCACCAAAATCGACTGGTGTCTGCGTCTTCCCACAATGTATGCTGACACCAAATTTTAAGACTTTGGATAAAATGCTTCATGAGATATCGCGTTAACAAGAAATGTGACGTACGTGACGCCGCTGAATACATAGTCCCCCGTTCCGCGTTGCGGCGGGGGACAATTACAGGCCAATCACAAACCATTGTGCGAAAATCACACCATTCTACAGTGTGTGATGTTATACAAAATCTGGTAGATTTATTAAACAGTGATTCTGACAAATGTAATGAAACCTTGTCAAAAAGGGCCCTAGATTAGATAAATAAAGCATGGTTATAGGTAAGCTCATGAGTGAAAATGAGGCGATATGATAAAATATGAAAAGGCCCACTGATATTAACTGTTGCAAGACCAGGAGAAAAGGTAATAACATTGAAAAAACCAGTTGCGGATCCAGACAGGGTGATGGGTTGACCCCCACCCCCTCCCCCTTAAAAAACTTTGCATGTCAATTTTATACACCCCAAGGTGACCCCTTTCAATATGTAAAACACCACCTCTGAAAATGTCTGGATCCGCCACTGTAAACAACTACAGCCAGCACCAGAGGGAAGGTGAATATGGGAGTACATCTTGAAAACCAGAGTAGCGTTTGAAAAACTGATCTGAGTCCTAGAATCAATCATAGCTGTGGAAAGATGGGGTTACAACTGATCTTAGGGCTAGATTGATTAGTCGAACGGGCAACTTAATTAGCTCCATTCATCAAGCCCTCGTATCTACCATTCTATTTCATGTTATGAATTAAAACAAGGAATAATCTACCATTTAAAACAATCAGAGTATACCAGCACACTTTGTGTTAAATTGCTGAGTACACTGGATCTTCCATGTCATACTTTGAATTTAAGAATAGACCAACACTACTCGTAGATCCAAACAGAGCACTTAAGCATGTTTTACTGTACATCGCTGGGATGTATATTTTTCGGAGCAGTGAAGTAAACAAAATATGCTAATCATATGAAAAACATAGCTTAAAGGGGCAGTAGCATGTTTCTTTTGTTTTTTTTTCTAATTTCCTATTTATAAAGATAGTTTTATTTACTTTAGAGGGTAAAAATATTACACAAACGAAAAATCCTTTGCGGTAATATACAGTGAACGGTGTTGTGTATAAAGCCAAAATTGCATGGTGGCCATTTCAAAGGGACACTGCGTCGAGGATAAAAATGAGTCTCATCTCTATCTAACTAAGCTGATTAGAGTGTCTCCTAACGAGTTACGATACACTTCACTGTCTACATGCAGAAGTTTTTATTACCAGTTACGTCAATTGTCTGAAATTGGGTGTCTGTGACTTGTTAGAAGACATGTTAATTAGCATAGGTAGATACCGTTACCGAACCGTGTACAATCATTTTTAACTTCAGTTTTACTATTGGTGACATTATTTTTCAAATACAATTCATCAACTTATTTGAGCGAAAAAACGTGCTACTGCCCCTTTAAGTCTAGGGCATTGTTTACTTAACAAAGGAGCTAATTAAGACGCCCAGGTTTCCAGGATAAAGTTAGTACTGTTAGTCCAGAAAGCATTCAGTTGTTGCAGTAGTTGATACAGGACAGAGATCCTTATAGTTAATGCTATACGTGCTAGAGGCATCAAATGTTGCTGAAAATATCCTTTCATCCAGTAGGAGGTAGTACTATTTATTTCGTAAGTGTAAGATAATACTTATTGATCATTGCTTATAATGTTAATGTAAGATAATAAAGTGAAAATTTTTACCATACTTTTCAATATCTACAAAATGATCTACAAAAGATTTGTGATCAATTAATTTTAATATTTCTATAACATAACACAATACTGACTGAAATGAAGGGAATTTCGTAACTGCAGTAATACATGATATTTTCCTGACAACTACTGCTCACTATTGCAATCATACATGATATTTTCCTAACAACTACTGCTCACTATTGCAATAATACATGATACTTTCCTAACAACTACTGCTCACTATTGCAATAATACATGATATTTTCCTAACAACTACTGCTCACTATTGCCATAATACATGATATTTCCCTAACAACTACCTCTAACTACCCAGGAAGCAGGGAGAATATAAGGGTGGGGTACAGACAAGCCACCGAGTCTACCTTCTGTAGGACTCCTCCCACTTTCTCCCCTAAAGTCAATTGGAAGGGAACCTTTATCAGATCTACGACAGATACACTGGCAGCCTGCTCAGCCAGACACGACGCTACCTCCATCCCTGAAGAGTCACAATCAGCATGTCAGTGGTGAATCCAGGGGGGGGTTCAGCGGGAGTTCAAATCCCGCCCCCTTTTGAAATTTTAAATTAGTTAAACTGGTTTCAGTGGGAATGATTTTTTTTCAAAACTTGCTTTCGTCCATTTAATATCAACCTCCCAATGCAAGGCATAACTCTTGCCAGTCTCGATTCAACTGACTGATTTAGGCCTTGCAGTATTTCCTTAATAAATCTGTGCTTAAAAATCAAGGGCCGCTATGCATTTCTTGTGCAGCGATTCACTATTTAGACACACCAAAGCGAGGGAAATGCTGCAAGGCTTAAATCAGCCAGTAATTCAGACTGGCAAGAGTTATGCCTTGCGTTTGGAAGTTGATTTAATGTAAAATCATTAAAAGAAGGGTTCTATCGGGGTATTTTTTTGGGAAAGAAAATTCGAGAGGATATTCCTATTTACACATATATGTTATTAATACATGATTAAAATACAGTAAAATTGAAAGAGAGACATTATAGGGTTATATTTTGATGGTTTTATATTCACAACTTGATAAACACAAGCGCAAATTTGTTGAAAAATATATAAAAAATGAGAACTGAAACCATTCAATTGGGGAAAACTTCGCTACAGCATAACAGTTTTATGACATGTAATGTGTTACTATGTGATACCTCTCTTTAAGTAAAATAAAAATGTCAAACTTTAACAGTTGGGGATACTAGTGAGCCACGCTCACCTTTTTGCTTGTTTGTGAAATTTTTGCTAAGCTTCCAATTAACTTGTTCAACAAATATTTTAATACACGACCTTCCATTTAAATTTTCATCGAGCAAGTTAAAAGGAAAGTTCTGTCGCCATCTTGGATGTTTTTGCATTACATGAAATGAAAACACCCTATATTGTACCTTATTTTGTAAAAATATTCGCCAAAAATTTCAACATTCACCAAATCCTGTTACATTTTCGCACTGCCTCTCTCCCAGTGGTGAAGAAGACATGTGCCAAATTTGAAAAGGATGAGATGAACAGTTTTTCAGAAATCAATCAGACAAAAAATGATCAGAATATGACTAAGTTTAAAACTACAAAAATTTGCCAAAAATTAAAAAATTCACCAATTCAGTTTAAATTTCACACTGCACCTCTCCTAAAGTGAAAAAGACATGTGCCAAATTTGAAAAAGGATGAGATGAATAGTTTTTCTGTAATCGATCGGACAAAAAAAAGATTTCTTCGGACGGACAGAAGGAATCGTTGGTATTACTATATACCCCCGACCAACGTTTTGATTAGCTTTAAAAGTTCCTAAAATATCTCTGATTACAACCTTATTGAAATTAAAGGTCAAGTTTTGTCCAGATGTCGACTATATATGTAATCATTCTCAATGCTCCTGTCCATGAAATATCTGAGATTCTAGTCAGAATATGATACATCCCGAAGTGAACTCGTCGCTCGTCCTTTAATGCATTTTGTTGAGTGAGTAATATTCAATACTTCTGCTTTTGCATGTAAACTCAACATCAAAATAAACATCCATATTCAGATAATCGCTGCAATATCATTATTCTTGGGTTGTATTCAACAATCACTATTAATGAGATACATATGTCCTCTCACAATCATGAATTATTCATGACCTTAAACGAAAGCATTAACGACAGCTGTTTCAGTGTATTTATTGTTACTCATGTGAAACATTTTATTTCAATGCCTGTTTCAGTTTCAATTTACAGGGTTATACTAATAAATTAATACTTAAATAAATAACCGGTTATTTAACAACTGCTAAAAACATTTTTTTAATTTCAGTTTTGTTTTTGTATTTTCATGCACCTCTATGAGAGGTATATACATATTGACACACAATATATCGGTCATGATACACTGAATAGACATCTCTTGATGGGAACCATTGTCCAAAGGAAGAATTCAGACGTGCAAGGAAAAGAGTTTAATGCAAATTTTATGATTGTTAAATAGCAAATGAAATACTGTTAATATGAAGCAGAAAAGTTCTGGATGTAGATGTAAAAATCACACTCTCAGTCAATGTTTACAAAAGGAGGACTACAAAGAATCTTTTCCATCATGATGCTATTTGATTTCTAAATCTGATCTGATATCTGATGAATTTATCAACAACTGCCTGGGCACTTACAAGAGGATATAATTGGTACCTTTAAACTATTTGTCTAAAAGTTTAAAACATCCAATGCAGAAACAGAAATGATCTGCAGTCTCTTGTTACTATCTTACAAGCAATATTCAAAGTACTTTCACTAGCTACTTGTTTTGAAGCTAGATAGCTGTGATGATAGATGTTTTAAATTTTTAAAAAAAAGCAACTTACCAATAAATGAAGACCCGACAATGACAACATTTTTCCCCTTAGCCTCTGCTGCTATGTGATTTGCGTCATCCGGCGTCCGCAGCTGACAAACGTTCTTCAGATCTAATCCTGGCAGCGGCAATGTTCTTGGTCTGTCGGGAAAGAGTTTGTTTGCAGGCAGAGTAACAAAATCACAAAGTTTCCGAAAACTTTCATCCTGGACATTGCTCCCGACAATGTTGATTGTGATCAGAAACAATACAAAAGTATTTGAGTAAAGAAATATTAAACTTTTATCAACTGCATCACAGACTTATAATTAGCTCAAGGTACACATTATATTGCATCATATTTCTCCATCTTGGAAAATCTGTAGATAAACATATACTTAGTACTTACTTTCCTCCAGTAGCAACGAGAAGTTTGTCGTACTTGAGAGATCCCCCATCTTTGAATTTAATTGATTTGTCTTTTGTGTCAACGCTTGTAACCTGTGCATGAAAGTTTTAAAGGCTAAATCTGTATGTTATGAGATGTATTTCTGAGGTTGAATGTCAAATAAGGTTATACCGATACATAGCATATTGCATTGACATTTAACTATCCAACTTTAGATACTCATCAAAACTTAAACTTTCATTTCCATGAGACATTAATGAATTTCAACCCTTTGCATTTATCTGAAAATCAAGGAACAAAGTTATTACCTCTTTATTTCTCTGAATCTCTATATCATTAGTTTTGTAGAAATCTTCACTCCTCAGAGCTATCTCCTCTGCCTTGATACTCATCGCCTGGAAACAGTTTGTGAACATTTTATTATCGACCATCTTCCCACGGCAAGGTGAAACTGTAGTGAGATCTCTCCATTTTTTACCTTGCCTTCAACCTAGCCAGAAGTGGTGAAACGAATCAGCGACACCTATTGTGATCACGAGTTACCTCCCTTACCATCTGCTAACATACAGCCAATGAAATCGCCGTTTACATTCGGAACCAATTCAAAATAAGCGACAATCACAAGTCACAGAGGCAATACAACTGTCTTCTGATTCGTTTATCCGATTAGCCTGCAGTACGTTAAAATCTTAGCACTGAAAATGCAAGGGTTGAGGTCAAGGGCGGAAGGAGAAGATATGGAAATCTTTTCGTTACGCCTGTGACGTTGTGAAGATGAATATCGACCTACTTACTTCTAGTGTTTCATTTATTTTTGTGTGACATTATGTTTATCGGAGATTTTGGACGCGATATATACGCAGTATCACGAAAACTGTGTGAAGTCATTTTTGGACTGCAGAGATGTTTTGTTTACATGGTGCATTTATATTACGACCGCTACACCTGCTTGTTAACACTTATAATGCTAAAAACCTAATGAGAAGTAGTTCAGTGATCTAGGAACAATGTTCAGTCAATTAATTGTCATGACTTCGAAGAAAAATACTGTATGACATTTTTTTCATTTGATGTAGGCCTACAGTTTGCCACAGACCAAAATGTTCAACATCAGACAGGCGGCAAGTTAACATGGCTTACTTTGAAGTAAGGTTTTGGAAAGTTAGGTATAACTTCACAGAAAATGAACCAATTGCAGTGATGTTGGTATCACATTAATGCTTAGCATTTTTTCAATGACAACAATCCAAATTTATATTAAATTATACATTAAATATATTTATATTTAACTTCATATAGGGTATGTCATGGGATGTACATTTATGTACACCCTGGCACTTCAGAACAGCGTTTTGTGTATGTACATATGTGTACAGCCTGGCAGCAAGGGAGTTAATCAATATCGTATCTACTGACAATCTGATATGCAGTAATCAAACTTCCATAACTTGATATTTTTTTTCTCCAACAATGGTGTGCTTGTTAAATAATATACTATAGCACTATTCGACTATGGTTCGATGACTACCTACCTTGCTTAGTTTTGGTCTGTCGTATGGAAGATACTCTTCTTTGGTTACTATGACAACCCTTCCTGTAAATCCCTCTTGTCTCAGTGTCTCTGCACACTCCACAGTCGCTGGACCTGCAATAAAATACAACAGTTATTTTTATATAAAATAAAATATCAGCTTCGATACATTTAGTATATATGAAAATAAGACAACATTTTTAATCTTATTATCTATCAATACTTATCCGATGAGTCAATATTTTGATATATTATTAAATCCATAATAAAGTGGTGAAGTGGCGAAATGACGAAGTTGCGAGGTGGCGAAGGGAAGTAGAGAGTAGTGATGCAAAGTAGTGAAATGGCGATGCGAAGTTACTGAGCGAAGCAAAACCCTGCGTCTTCGCTATTTCGCATCACTATTTCGCATTGTGTCTTCGCTGTTTCGCATCGCTACTTTGCTATTTCGCATCGCATCTTCGCTACTTTGCTATTTCGCATCGCATCGCCACTTCGCTGTTTCGCCCTATCTTAGAATAACAGGAAGTAGCAAAGACGTGAATGGCAGAAATCAGTCACCATAATAGAGTGAGCAGCCCAACATCAGTAGGAATAGTTTCTGGCCAATGAGGGCATTGGGGTCAACTGACAAGAATAGCTTGGAAAACCAGCAGGACAGATAGAAGTCTAGAGATCTAGAATTGCCCCAATTCTAGGGGTCAGAAATATACCACTAACACTGACACTAATGTCTTATGGAAAATAATTTTTGATAAAAATGCTGTTATTCATATCAAGATTGTTGTCTCACCTCCGCCAACCAGCACGTATGTTGACTTGTTGTCTGTTGAAGCTTTCACCATCTTCTTCACACGTGACGTTTTACCCACGCTCTCCGCATCAGCTTTCACATACACTTTACCGTCTCGCACTGACACCTGGTGGACAGTCAAATAACTTCATGTATATGAAATCAGTTTCATGCCAACCGGTTAATTAAGTTCCAACAAAATATGTCCAGGAAGTGTCACAGTCTCATCCAATAGACAGTATTTCAATTGACTACTAGACATCAATACAATACAATACAATACAATACAATATACAATACAATACAATAAGCAATTGGGCCAAAATATAGTGATCTATTGTACTTCTGCTTCATGATTAAGGTGAATAAACTTTCATACACTCTGAGACTTTAAAGGTACATTCATTGTGTTTCATAAAGTTTTATTTGGCTTTAATACGTTCCAAATCATCACATGTACTGTCTACAGTACAAATACATTCACTCAGCTTGCATATTTATCCCCAATCGCCAAATATATCATAATTACTAGTTTCCAATTAAAATCGAGTAACATCATTATGCATGTGTAGAAACCGAAACTGCACGTCCCATTTACATGCACAGTAGTTATTATGACCTATTAAACAACTCAATCAAAAATCAACTCAAATTGGTCTTTTTGTCTGTTATAAATAAGATTCCAAAATTATGTTTGACTCATTGACGTGCGCCACACGCTGTGCATTGTCCGGTTTTCGATCAGAAATCACTACTTTTACCATCATATCGTCAATATGCTAAGGCTACTATCATCAAAATGGTAGTTTTCGGTAACACTAGGTATTCCTCGATAAAGTAGCACTATTTATAACGTTTGCAAAATGTGACCCTCAACAACACAATGGATGTACCTTTAACCATGCCATGCCAATGCCTTCTCACTCACTTTTGCAATTATTAACACTCTAAGTGATAATTTTAATAGTAAACATGTGACATGTAAGTATAAAGTTACCTGGAAGGTAGGTATAGAGTTGAGACCGGGGAAGTCCTCGATGTCTCCGGTCCGGATGTTGAAACATGCTCCGTGCCACGGACATCGAACCTGGCCGTTACACAGGGATCCTGTACACATAATAGAGATGAGATCAGGTTTAACGGATTTCAAGAGTATTTTACATATATAACGGCTGTTAGTATTAATCCAGGGAGCAAGCCCACAATGGTGGCTATGCATTGCCGTGAAACCTACAAGCATTAGCTGGAACTAGCGAACAATGGCACTGTACTGAAATTCAGTGTAGCATTGCACCCAAACCTTACTGCATGTACAACAGTTCTGAGGTACAGCAGACAAAGTTTCCAATCCCCCAAACTTCTTGATATAAAGTGGAATGTGTCAACATAATGCAACATGCTTACAAGAATGAATCTTTGTACAGAAACATTGCGACTATTTTTAAAGTTAAGCAGATAATTAAAGGGTTTAAAGACATGTTATGGTACACTAAGTTCAACATCTTGAATTGACTATACATCACCAAGTAGAGCCTTTGCTAAGACCATTAGACACAGTGAGACTCACCGTTAGCGAGAGAGGCTCCGTAGTGGGTACACTTGGGTCCTGTAGCGAAGTACTCTCCCTTCTCTTTCACCAGGAGAATCTTCCCTCCTGTCACCTCCATCTCTCTCATCCTGGCACAAACACATTAATCATTATATTTATTTATATTGCTGAGCCATTTCTCCTCATTATCACTCACAAGTACCACTTGCTAATTAGAAACAAGTTTCAAATCGTTAATGTTGAATCTAAAATTTAAGGTGACATTCCTGTTCCACATTTAGGCTATTGCACATCAAAATTGCATGACCGATGCCCGATGACTGATGACCGATGCCTGACAGATGACAGCCCCTGTCATGAATCCATCTTGCCTTTTAAATCTGATGAGCTAAAAATATATATGTATTTCAACTTACTCTCCATCTTTCAGGTCATCCTGGTTACACACAAATACATCATTTGGCGCCATGTCTGGTTGCCGTGGAGATGCTTCGATTCTGTCGTCAGTTTTTGGAACGTAGGAACCAGGAGTAGGTTGTGTTGGACTGGTTTCTGTGCTTATTTCAGAGGCTCCTGTATCTGTCAGACAAGGAGGGAATATGTAACTGTCGTCACCATCATCATCAACAGTAACATCAGCATCATCATCATCATCAATCACAACCATCAACATCATCAACATCATCAACAACACTATCTTCAATTACCATCATCACCACCATCATCACCATCAACATCCTCATCATCATCTGTTTTCAACATCACCGCCATCATCATCATCATCCTTTATCAACATCATCATCAACATCATCATCACCATTAACAACATCATTATCGCCATAGTCCATCATCATCATCTACATCGTCATCGTACAATCCATCATCAACATCATCATCATCAACATCAATGACATCATCATTGTCTTCATCCATCATCTACATCTACATCTACATCATCATCAACATCAGCGACATCATCAGTGTCTTAATTCATCCATCATCTACATCTACATTATCATCATCATCATCATCAACATCAACAACATCATCAGTGTCTTCATCCATCATCTACATCTACATTATCATCATCATCATCATCAACATCAACAACATCATCAGTGTCTTCATCCATCATCTACATCTACATCAACATCATCCGGATGATCATCATCATCATCATCATCATCATGGCTATACAATCCAACATCATCATCATCAACAACATTTTCTTCCACTGCCTTTTTCACATCACCAAGACCATTAGCATCCATTATCATCATCCATAACCATCATCAACATCATCTATCACCATCTACCCAATCATCACTGTGATTTAACCTAATATTGTATGTAGGCCACTAAGACAGTAGGAGAGCTTGGCCTGGTCCCTGGGATCAGAATGTGAAAAAAATGTATATTGCTTAACATGCATGCCATTTTGTTAGAGCTCAAATTCATTCTTTAACAAAAAATCAGGAATGATGATGAAGTGGTTAAATTAAAAAATATATATATAAAGTTACATCAAAGTCATACTTTTCAAATGTTATTTTCTTAAATGTTCTTTAGCTCAAACAATTATTTCATTTACATTGCCAATATTTGCATGGATAGACACAGAAAGTACTGCATGCACAAATATGATATCTCTATCAATTTCCAAAGGCAGTGAACTGAAACAGTTCCTGATCACAGCTAGAGTGATTCTGTTAAATAATGATGAGTCAGCACTTTCCCAAATAATTGACTGTTGTACCTGATAAAGATCCTGGAGGAATCTAGTTACACTAGTACTACATATTGAAGGGATCTATTTACAACAGTACTTCATACTGAAGGGATCTATTTACAACAGTACTTCATACTGAAGCAATAAATTTATAACAGCACTTAGTATATCAGCTGTTTGTAGGAATGTGCGACCCTGATATACAATGTTGTTTACTGAATGCTAGGAAATTTATAATGCTTTGTTGTGGGATTTGTCTAAACGTGCACAGGGATATTGGAATATTTCCAAAATCAGAATTCCAAATATGTTTTGGGGAATAAATGCATGGGATAAAAAAAACATATCTAAATATACCAAAATTCTTATAGAAAATTTTGATGAGAAGACTAAGCTAACATTTAATCAACTTGTAAAAAAAATCCTTAATTTCCTTAAATTCAAATTACAGGTTTTAATGTTAGAAATAGTGTAGATATTTTCTCATGGACCAATTATTCCATGTTAATCCCTTTAGCAGTTTAATTACAGTCTGAATTGCTGAAAGGACAGAAATGAAACCAGGTTGAATATAAATCACTCGACAACCTGAGGGCATTTATGTTTCAGATGTGACTTGGTTATCAATTAAATAGCCTACAACTGGAAATTAAGCTTTTGACACAATTGCTATGAACATGAAATTAACTTAAATGTCTATGAGTAATTAAACCGATTATTTATTTATTTATTTATTTATTTATTTATTTATTTATTTATTTATTTATTTATTTATTTATTTATTTATTTATTTATTTATTTATTTCAAGTATTCACTCAGTCTCAATTGTCTATCCTTTGTTAACTGAGTATAATTATTATTTCTACTTTTTACTCTCTCTCGCACTCCCCCTCTCTCTCATCCCCCTCTCTCTCACTCCCCCTTTCTCCCTCTCTTACTCACCCCCTCTCACTCTCTCTCCCCCCCCCCCCCCTCACTCGCTGTGCCTCCTTCCCCATTCACCCAGCCTGCTCCCATTCCCATTTATGCATTCTTCTTGCTTAAATTCTTACATAAGTTAAGAATGACAGTTCCACATATTGAAACTCATTCTGCAACAATTATGTTCATGATGATATGACTTTTCTGTTAACGCATATATATCAAGTAGATATAAATCTGGAAAACAATGGCAATAGTACTATACTATACATAGATCATTCATGTTTCAACAACTTAACACTGCATATAGACATACTATTACTACTATATTACGTGCTCTATCACTGTTAGACCTATACTCTCTATTTGCTGAAGATCAATGTTATGAAAACATATATATCGACAACACAAACTGTGACCTACCTCAGCCCCGTCCTAGGCAAAGTGTCACACTTACAGTCGATAAATACACAAATCACAACCTATGACTTCTTATCAGACTGTAACACATCATGCCGGTGGGAACAGTCATGTGATCATAACAGTCACGTGATTTATGAGAATAATGACACGCCCACTTTTACATGACTGACAGCTCGTACCTGAGGAAGCAATGTTGAACTTGGATTGCCGTTTACCCATGTTGAGTTAAGTCTGGGTGCAATACAGCCGATATTCCACCTGCTAGCGTCTGCTCCTGGTTATAACTGCAACTGAATGTATGTGACTGTAAACTATAGAGGCGATGTATGCCGTTACATTATCTACATATGTTACACTGCATTAAAGGGGCAGTAGCACGTTTTTTGCTAAATTTATTTTTAATTATAGTTTGTGCCATTTAAATGTACTATAGATGTTAAAACATTCTATAACACAAACCACTTATCCGTAGTAGTGATAACGGTATTGCGTATAAAGCAAAAATTGGATGGCGGCAATGTTATTGTGAACACATTTTATAATTTCGAATGACAAAAACGATCCCCATGGCTTTACTGAGCCATGTACACTCATTTTTAGCTTGATTTTCTGAAGAGAGGAGGGTGTTTTACGATTGGTGAAATTATTTTTCAAATACATTTCACCGACTTATTTGAGCAAAAAACGTGCTACTGTCCCTTTAAGTTGAGATACATACTGGACAAAATAATTTAGGCATATTGCAATTTTTATAATTGATATTTCACCAGTGAGTCAATGAATACATGGATCATTATTAATAATTTAAAAAGTAACATACATATAACTATTTTTGGCCAATATAAATTAGCAAATAGCGAATATAAGTCAAAAGAAATTTTATATTTGACTAATTTCTGAGTAGGTATGTTTCTCCTAGAGGAGCAAAGTTTGCATAACTTATTATTGACTGCTCTTGAGCGGCTCATCGTTTCTCCTATCAATGTCAACACGACTGATAATGCGGTGTGTACAAACATGTTCGTGAAGAGCAAATGATTGCAAGTCATTCAACTATAAGCTTACTCTTGTATTTTGATCGTAAGCACATATTGAACCATTGTTTTAAAAAATAGTAATCCACGAAGAAACAATAATATTAACATCAAATAATTGATTCGTTCCCAAATATTATATTGTTTATGGTTCTGTCGTTTAATGAAATAATGTTATATTTTGGACCACACTGTCTGCAATGGTACACATTCTTGTATGTTTTCCGATCCTATACTTTGCGGGATTCGAACCCACACCCTCAGAGTTAGGCACCAGTCACCGGAACTAACTATACCAGCTGCTTACTTGTTCAGCCACAGATACCAATCATAGGTTGAATATAAAAAAAAATTATGTTTATTATTTCAACAGTTTTCTAAGATTTACATCCACTTCTTCTAAATGATAAACTGCTCGATATACTGTGATAATAATGAGCACATGTGACCCGGCAAGTGGACAGCAACTGGACAGGAGAGAACTGTTCTACAACGCTAGTTCCAGCCGATGGCCACAGGTTTCACCGCAATACATAGCCACCATTGCGTTGCGGGCTTTCTTTCTGCAATAATACCAGCAGCCATGATATTATAACTACTCTTGAAACTCACCTCACCTCACCTGTATTGATGTGTTCGTCCAATGTATATGTGAACTTAAGTTCAAGGCAGATAGGAAAACATATTATATGCTACCGAATCAAGGGTATATATAAATTGATAATTATGTCTTTAAGTCATAAGAAAGATAAATCTGTGAATGATTGAAAGTTGAATACATATACGAGGGTCGTTCAATTAAAATTTCCCAACTTCTCTTTACAGGAAGAAGTAGAAATTTCACGTGTGATATGTAGCATGTTTCAAGTGATGTCTCATACTTTTAAAATATTCATTCTTTCTGTCAGCACAGGTCTTAAAGTAGAGTAAGGTGTAAAAATGGAAGCTGTTGTGTACAGAGCGGTTATCAGGTTTTTATTCTTGAAGGGTCTTACACCAAAGAAGACTTTTGATGAGATAAAGAAACTTGAGAGGATGCCCCATCGTATGACGTTGTCAAACACTGGCATCGTCAGTTCAAGTGTGGTCGGATCTCCGTGGAAAAAGCTACAATTCCAGGTCGACCCCAGTCAGCCATTGATGATGACTTAAAAATATATTTATTTACAAAAATGGACTTACCTTTCTTGTAAGTGTCTGTATTATAGGATGTTTAAATGTACTCTAGAATAAGAAATTTATCTTTCATGTATAAATGTAAAAAAAGGGTTTAGGATAGCGTTAAGTAGATTAAGATGTTCATCACATGATTTAGAAGTCTATCAGGGGGAATTTCTATTGAACGCCCCTCGTATCAACGACTTCTTTATTGTGAACATACAAGACGCTCAAATTCGGACAATATCTTTACTCTTTCATCAGGTAGAAAATGGTGGACATTCTTGCTTTTCTTATATCTTACTCAGTAGGTAAGGTTTCTTAAATAATAACTCATATCATTTTAAAAGAGAATAGTTTAATAAATATAAAAAAATGTTCGGAGACCGTGCATCAGTCTACATCAAGATGGAAAACAATTCTAAACAAGTTTTTTTAAAAATTTAACCAGAAACTGATATAAAATTTTCTCTTATTTATTTGATTTATTCGCAGTTAAAAAGATAGCACCATTCAGTGCACACAAATAAAACATCCATAGACTTGACATTTGTTTTGTTTATTCATCAATTCTCAGTTACGTAATTTTTTTACCTCCGTCTTGACAAAGAATGTTGTTTTTATTTTTATTTCAAAGCTTGGCATTTGTTTTATTTATTGAATTCGTTCCCCATGTTTGCCGGGCTTGTCAAAAGTATGCGCAAACTCACACCGGTGTGTAACGCGTGTTTCTATATAGCAGCACAATACAGCTCTGTTCTATATGTTGTATAACTTGTATGCTGGTCATACTAACCGAACTGTACAGGGATTAATGCATTCATGCATACACATAAACGAGAATGCGGTATGCCATGTATAACATATTGACGACCTGGGTCTGTCAGATATGTGCATGGAGTGGGCCTATTGATAAATATTCCTCTGCACAATATCACAACAATGATCACGAAGAACAACACAGGACCCAATGTTTATAGTGTTCTAGGGTCTATCGTACATACAGCATACTTGGTATAAAAGGTAAGCAGCGCCACTGTGTCACGTCAGAAATTACATAAACTGGTTTATTTAGTGAGTATTTTTAAAAATAAAAAACATCCATTTTTGTTATTAAGGAATTTATTAAAAGCATTGTCATGATCTTGAAATTTGACAAAAAATAACATTACCGAATGTTTTGCTGAAACTACATAATAATAAAGTTAAGTTGTCGAAAGCGACAATTTTGGACCAAGCTGACTTTCACACACCGAAACCAAAACAAGAACAAAATTAGATAATTAAGTTTTATTGAAAAGACAATGTACACACGTACATAAGTGTCATATTTATGTCATCTTTAGGATATGGAGAATACATATCATCTACGTATCATCGCTCTGTGACTACATTAATACACATGTGTCAATTACTGTCAATATACGTTTCAAACGAACTGTGTAGATTTGCTATAAAAACTGTGTCACAGTCATGTAGCGTACAGAAAACATTTTGAAACTATTGATTTAGGAAATGGGATACCTGATGAGAATATACAATGACGAGATGAGAAAAGAGTGTATATGTGGTCCTGCTGGGAACCTTACATCTCGTACGATTCTCGTCCCCTCTACCTAAATCTGTTCTCTCCATCCCCGTATCTGTCTCTCGGCCTCTGTCTGTCCCTGTCCCCCCCCCCCCCCCCCCCCCCCCCCCCCCCTGCTCTGCGTATGTCTCCCACCTCCCCTCTCTCCCATATCTCTCTCCTATCTCTGTCTGTCTGTCTGTCTCTGTCTGTCTGTGTCTGTCTGTCTGTCTCTGTGTGTGTGTATCTCTTATAACCGGAGAAAAGTAACGTATGTCAAGCACGGCCCTGGAGCTGGTATGTCCTGCAGTCGGTAAGTCACGCCTCGTTACCTACATCATACCTACAACGTGCAATACATCACGGTACACGTAATAAATCATGAACCTATCCTGGCGTCAGGTGTTAATAATCAGCTTATAACCTTTCCAGGTGATAACGATCGATGCATTATGTCTATGCTGTTGATCTGGGGAATATTTGTATGGTCGCGGTAACGTATATATATATGTTCAGAATAACATCATAAAATGTAATCGTCATAATAGAACACACAAGAATGTTATTTCTCTTTAGTCATTCAATGTATAGTGTAGAGAGCGCTCTGTTGGTTATACCCTCATTATGACACCGAATATCTTTACTGAGCGCATACCTACCAAAAACAGTAAAGTGATTTATATAATGGTTTGGGTGATAAAAAAGACATATGCCAACGCATTTCGAACACTTTGTTTTGTCTTAAAGGGCCATTCATGAGTGGAATACATAAGAAACGAACAAGTTTGGATAACAATGTCTGTATACTGTGTATCTACACAATAAAGAAGTTGATATCCCAAAAATGTGGTTACTTTAATGAATGGTCTTCACATGATATAGGATCTTCTTTCTATAAATATTATTGAACTGGATCGTAAGTTTGCAAGTAACACATTGTCTAACTCGTCTGTGGCAATTAATGATAGTTCGTACCTGTCCCTTTGGCATCAGTAACACTATATGTTCTTATAGTTTAGTTATAGACCGTAAGGTAGATCGTTTTCGAGAAAGTCTTCACCGGGACAGTATAGACTTTATTGTTAGGTGTAGCTTTTCTTCACCGGGACAGTATAGACTTTATTGTTAGGTGTAGCTTTTCTTCACCGGGACAGTAAAGACTTTATTGTTAGGTGTAGCTTTTCTTCACCGGGACAGTATAGACTTTATTGTTAGGTGTAGCTTTTCTTCACCGGGACAGTAAAGACTTGTATTGTTAGGTGTAGCTTTTCTTCACCGGGACAGTATAGACTTTATTGTTAGGTGTAGCTTTTCTTCACCGGGACAGTATAGACTTTATTGTTAGGTGTGGCTTTTCTTCACCGGGACAGTATAGACTTTATTGTTCTTTCTCGGAGTTACAGTCTGGAGCAGCATCGAATTCGCTTTAATGGCTCCATCGTTAGACCGGAAGATTTCTTCCAGCATGTCCTTACTCATCTGAATATAAATTCATTAAACTTGTTATGCAAAATCGGCGATGTCCACAGGGCTTTTGTGTGAGTTTATAAACCTAGGTCGGATTCTGTCTGTTGTTTTGTAGGTATCTTCTTTTCTTGAAATAACCTCTAATGAGGTCTTACTTCCGAGAATAACCCGGTATGAGGTTTTACTTTTGAAAGTAAGACCTGAACCTAAGGTTTTTTTGAAAGTAAGACCTGAACCTAAGGTTTTTTTGAAAGTAAGACCTGGAAATGCACTTAGAATAATTTTTCAGACTTGCAACGCAATAGCCAACAAGCAGCAATTATTATCGAAAATTATACACAGTTAAAAATTTTCAAGTTGAAATAGCTGGATTCGAACCTGGAACCCTTCGCTCTCTAAACTGGCGCCTTAGACCGCTCGGCTATGCAGACCGAGATGATGAGTGCAGTTGAATCACTCCATTTATAGTCATACCGTCTTTGCCTCGATATAACGCAACCGAGGGCGACATACCCTTTATAAAAACACGATTTGGGAATCACAAATTATAAAATGTAAATTTTTACATTTGACGTTTATAAATAGGAAGAAAACATTCCTCCTTCGTCTTCTGCTTTTAAAATGGTCTAAGCGGAGGAATTAGGCCCTTTGAGCGTCCGAAACTATACCTCGTAAATTTTGATAGTTGACGGTTTATAAGCTAGAGAAAACACTCTTCCTCGGTCTTCTGCTCTGAGAATAACCTCAAGGTCGGGATAGCCCCTCGGGCTAACGCCCTCGGGGCTTTATCCCTCCCTTCAGGTTATTCTCAGAGCAGAAGACCTCGGAGTCATGTTTTCTCCTTAACATAACATCTGGGGCATGTTCAAGAGAGGTTTCAAAGTAATCGCTCATTGAGCGATTGCTCAATGTAGCGCTACGTAAGCGAGCAAACCTCGAGGAATCTCACCATGTCGTTCAGAAGAGAATGCGCTACTTTGAGCGATTATTCACTGTTATGGAACGGATCCCTGGTGGTTACATCACAACTTTGTTGATATTATGGTATACAATATCTTCATAACGTCAAGGGCGTAACGAAAATATTTCCAAATCTTAGAATTTGCCGCGGGAAGGTG